>JAVXUP010003809.1:0-52126 GCA_033070095.1 Escallonia herrerae | reverse complement strand
TCATGAGTACATGAAAGTGGTAAAGTCAACAAGATACCAAACCTTTATGCTGTCCACTGCTATCAAGGAATTTCTGCTCCCTCTCTCTCGTGAAGATAATTCTTGGAAGGACATAAGCTTGTGATCGTTTTTCCTATCAACAGCAACTATCTGAACCAGAAGAATATGTTCCACGTATAGTATCAATTGTGAAAAATTGTTCTTACTAATTTGATAATGCAAACTGTTGTTTATGTCTTAACACCCGAGTCAAACCAGGTGAGCCTATCACAAACCCAAGAAATCATATCTTATTTCCTGGTAAAGGTGTAGTAGTGTAGTACCTCTGCATCAAGTATGAAAGTCACCTCTGCTGGACTACATGATTCCTTTATAATGTTAATCAAATCTGGAAATCTCGAAGTTGTTTCATCCCCATTTCGTGAAAAGACTCGCACAGATCCATCAGCCAATTGGTGAATTTGGGCTCTTTGACCATCGTATCTGCAAAAACGCCGGTACTAACCCGTTCAGTAAAAGCATACAAAAGAAATGTCAGAATTTAATTTCCTATCTTTATTAGGCTTTGTCCCATGATGTTGGGTATCCATTTCCTTCCTACTTCAAGATGACACTAAAGTCTACAATCCCATACATAATGTGGGCATAGAACGAAGGAAACAATTGGGGGTCCATCCAACCTACTAAATCCTTGAGCCACTTGATCACATGAAATTTACATAGAAAAGACATCTTGAAGGGATCAACGAAGAACTCACAACTGCGCAAATAAAACACAATACTACTAGGTTTAGGAAAAAGGAAATGGCATTTGTGTATTACACTAATAATATCACCATAATCCACAACTTCTTTGTTTACTTAGGCTTCTAAAGGCAATTAATTGCAATTAGACTTTAATCCCGTCTAAAAAATGAGAATGAAAGATTCCTCAAACCCTATCCTCTGAAAAAAAGTCCAAAGGCAACCTTGCTTATGTTAAAGCAAAAAAGCATGTCTTTCAGGCCAAAGACCCTAACTTGTGCATCAAGCTTCAACAGGAAAGATTCCTCCAAATACCTTCAAAAAAATCTTACAAAAAAACGTATTTGAAATACAAAAGTTACACTATTACTGCATGAAATGTATTCCGAAGGCAGAAAAAGAGACGGTATAGGAGTTAGAAGAAACAAAATGAACAAAAAACTGAGGGGGATTTCGTGAACACATAAAAGTAGTTAACTTCCGATACAAGACCTACTTATATTCACATGTAAGAGATTTGTTCTGAAAAAGCTTCAACACTCGAGGAATTCCATTAGTAACTCTGTAAAACAAAGAAGTATAACAACAATAAGATACAGCAAGAGGTATTCTAAAGAATATAGTGGTAGGGCAACATCGACATTCATAGAATCATTTACTTTGCAAGCATTGGCTTAATGGGTATGCCTGGAACCATAGGCAGAGTTGATGAAAATCTAATCCCTTTGTCCATGAGCGAAGGAACAAGCAAATCCTGATTGCAACAAATTTATGACAAAGGGACATATTAAGTGATCGCCATCATCATAGTCATATAAATCATATCATAACTGAAAGAAGAAAGAAAGATACTGCCAAAAGCGACATATTCAGCATCCGCCGGCTAAATAGGAATTGATATCATATCTTTACTCTAGAAAAAGAATGTTATACCAAACAAATATATCATTGTACTTTATGGTCATTCACTGCTTACTATAGCTTATGAAAAGTGAACAATTCTTCTCTAAGAAAAGAAACAATCAAAAGGAACCAGAAGAAAAATACTGAAAACCTTACCAAGTTGGGGACTACATTATATGCTTCCACTACTGCGGTAGAAAGGACCTGAAGAACATAAATAACAAATTGATAGGAGACTTGGGAAATGAGCAACCCTTGAAACAAAAAAGTCATATAAGCATAGTTTACTATCGGGATGCCCAATCATCTTAGGAACATATGGGGCCCAACACGCTTATAAACCGCATCTAAAACAGAGTTGAAAACGGCAGCATTCAAAAGAAACATAAGGCCAAATCATTGACTAATATGTAAGTAAAACAAACCTGAAACTGTTCCTTTAAATTGTTAACTGTTCCTTCATGACGAAAGGATGCCATAACAACAGCCTGAGCTAATGCTGGCAAAACTGTTCTCATCATGGCCCCAATACGTAAATTCCGAACCTACAATTAGGAATAAATTCAAAAACTCAAAATCGTTAAGTTGTATTATCAGAAAAAACCAATAGTTCAAAGATTGCATGTCCTGATCATCAAACTTCCATCAAACAAAGCAGCACACAGCTTTAATACATGTCCATCCAATCTTATCCTTGCAGAATCAGAACCAACAATGCCATAGAAATGCTACTTTATTTGGCAATCCAATAAGAAGCCCAGAACGATATAAAGTAAACTCAACTATTTTGTGAGTGAAATCATAGCAGCGTGCTGATATCTAGAAAGACAAGTATGGCTCTGGAATTGCGCGAAATGTCATCTTTTGTTGCGAGCTCTCCCGTAAAGTCTTACTTAAACTGGACATTATTAGCTTCAATAACTTTAGTGATCGATCCATTTAATTATATAAAAGACGAGTTTGGATCCGGATTTGTGCCAAATGTCATCTTTTTGTTCCGAGCTCTCCCGTAAAGTCTTACTTAAAGTAGACATTTTATTTAATTCGATAACTTTAGCGATCAAAATTACAAGAAAGCCAAACAAACTGTAAATCTAAGCTGAAATTTTGAACCTGAAATAAACCAAAAAAAATATTTCATCTAACAAAAATTGAAAAACAAACCTTCCTTTACACTATCCACCTTCTATTCTTTCCTAGTTTTCACATATCTCTCTTTCTCTACATACATAAAAAGCCGAAGTGGGTTCTCAGAATTTCAACACATAAATCTTTTTGGGCTTCCATACTAGTGAGACATGAGCTTTTTAGAGTTTTCATCGTTAAATTAATAAGGAAATCTACTAAATGGCAAGACTGAAAACCTAGTGTCCCAATATATCCACGTTCCTCCCTTATCATATTGATCATATGGTGCCCACTCAATTACACAAACAAACACAGCCTCGAATTGTCTTCCCATTCCCTTTATCTCTATCTCCACGACCTGAGAAGGTTGATCCTCTCAATCTCAGCCAAAAGCCCGTGTCAGGTATCTTCTCTTCGCCAACTCTTTTTTCTACAGCTTACAGGTCTTATTCACACAAATACAAGTTCCACTTACAATATAATAACATGAAACTGCCAATTCTAGAGGTGCTTAGCAATAGCTAAGAAAATAATTCTTTAATTAGAACCAGACATTTGTTTGAGAATTTCTGCGATTTGGCAGGAACTGCATCAAGTGTTCTGGGTTAAGCCCTTTAAATATCAGTACCCTCTTTCTTTCTTTACCTATATAATCTGTTAACATAATTATATTTGACTAAATCATCTATTTCTTCCTTTGATAAGATGATGCGATAGCTCAATTACACGACTTAACCATCTATGCTTCTTCTTGAACAGGATGATGCCCTGGCCTTTGAAAATCACAAGTATGCTTTTGAGGTTTTGCCTTTCCAATATATCTGGGTTTTTCCTAACTTCATGCTCATAGCTATAGTGATAATTATGTTGCATATTGCACCATACACGTTCTTTAAATAATCATGGAAATTTAAATGTTGCTGCAACTTCTCACTAAAGTTCATTTTGACCCTTTTGGCTACGTTATTAAGCGTTGCGGGAAGTTAGATTGTCGTTAGACTTGCTATCAAACATTTTATTTTCTAAATTTTGCGAGGGATTAACAAGTCCAGAACTATCACTAAAGTCGCTACCAAAACTGTGCCTCATTCATTCATTTATATATTTATCTTGCATTTTATGTAATTTACTTGGTTATTCGAATGTTTGTTTATAAAATTAGGAAAATAAAATTCAGAAAAATTACATAAAGGCAGAGTGCTTCCCCTTTATCTAGATAAAAAACATTATGGTCGCAGTGATCACTTTATCCTTTTAAAATAAAAATTTGGGATTTAGGTAGAAAAATTGCAGTTGATAACAACGCTAAGTACATAATTTCTTATACTTTGCCATGGAAATAGTTGCATAAAAGAATAGACTATTTCAATTTTACCATACATTTAACTAATTTGTGTTTTTCAACATCGTTTTATTGTACTGAGCATTTCAATCTTTATTATCTGTAGTCTTTCGATTAGGACCATTTTGTGTTAGGTAAACACTAAACATCAGTTATCAGATTTAATCTCATACTTAACATACACTTTAACCGAATATTTTAGCTTAATATCCTCGTGTATGCGATCTAATTTCGCTTGGACGGAAAGCTTTATAGAGTAAATCAAGAGGTTCATTTTAGGGTGAAGTGTCCAATGTTAATTTTTTGTTGATGAGTTGGAAGTTAACTTAGGTACATCCCGTACTGGAAGCATGTGTTGGTTAGCTTAACATTGAACCGGTTTACAAAAGCCTACTAGATTTCTAACGTGTGGTGGCATGCTTGTTGGAGTTGGTTACTATAAGATTTCGGTAAATCCTTACATGAAAGCCAATAATTAAGCAGGCATGATTTTGACGTTCTTTATTGTACTGATATAAGAGCATAGAAAAAATTACTTTCGTTGTCTCTTAGTTGTTAATGGATTTCACTAATCGTGCCAAATTTTCAACTTACTTAAATGTTTACTCTACATAAAGTCTTTCCATAACATGTCTCAGCACACAAAGCCGTAAATTCAGATGCCTTTATTAATATACTGGATTATCCACATATTTACTTCAAAGGAAATGTATATCAAAGCGGAATGGATAAAAGTTATGGGACAGTGCAGTCCCGCGCACTGCGCGGGCCCATTAGCTAGTTAATTGTTAATTTGAAGTTTCAAGACTTTCAAAAGCAAAACTGCAGAAGATAAGGCTACAACATTATGTAGGGTGTTCTGTACTAGGATTTTAGGACTTGAAAGTCTGTCTCCTCTTCAGTACCTTATCTCTCTCATACTTGTCTCTTCTCTGGATCTCTCCCCCCTCCGCCCCCCCACATTTTTTACCTTTCTCTGTTACCATCTTCTTCTATATTCCGAAATTTAAACAACATTGGCAATGTCACATATAAGATAGACGAAATCAATACAAGTCCCAGCAAACAGTGACAAGCCAAACACATCACATACCAATTTGCATGAATGCATAACACCCCCCACTCTTACCTGAGTACCTATCCGCTATAAAACCTTATGTCATAAGTTTTATAGCCATGGCCAGAATGAAATCAAATGATGAGGCTATCTGTGATGTCTTTAACTACTCTATTGAATCTTGGTAAGGTTACACCTTCATATGCTTCCGGCAGAAAACCACTTAGAAGCCTACTAAAAATTCATTCTCATGTTGTGAAAAAAATTGTATCGACAACCAAAAAAAAAAACTAAAGCTTACCAAAGTTCTGACAAGAAACTTCATCTCTGTCTCTCTACACGACCACATGAGATTCACAATGAGGCTCTTCTTTCGAGCAGTACTCTTGCCACCTGTTTGTTCACTGACAAATTC
Organism: Escallonia herrerae; assembly: GCA_033070095.1. Classification (NCBI taxonomy): domain Eukaryota; kingdom Viridiplantae; phylum Streptophyta; class Magnoliopsida; order Escalloniales; family Escalloniaceae; genus Escallonia; species Escallonia herrerae. Next base: position 46,537 of record JAVXUP010003809.1, on the reverse strand, counting down.
TATATGAAAACAATGAGAACGAGTATAACAACTTACCAAACAGTTGAATATGCTGATACAGCAACTGATGTTCTAGATTATGACCTCAGTGACTTGATAAAGAGAACTCGGGAGAACAGCCAAACAGTTTTAAAAGACCAGAAATAATATTCAATAAGCCTTATCTCAACATGAACAATTTTAGCTTAATTCTAAAACCAAAAATCTAATCAATCATGATTCCTGTGTCAAGGCTAATAATGGCTTAACCTTAAATAGTACACTATAAAAATGGATATGATTAACATGAGCCTATAAGCAATCTCCTATAAGACAAACTCTACATACTCAAAACATTGTAGCAATATCTATCTCCTAGAAAAACTAGAAGCGAAAAACTATATTATTTAGACTGAGACATGATTGCTACACCGTTAATCTCCTCAAGATATAGAAACTTAATTACATAATCATCATGTTATAGTTGAAACACTTTCTTAGCATTGAATAGTCTTTGAATGTAAGATTTCTAGTCTCTTCAACCCTATTCTCCATATTTCATATTATTCAAACTTCATGACTGAATTGAAGAAATGAGAATAGAACAGAGGGAATTAAGGGCAGCACTTCTTCTAAACCTAGCTATGAATTTTTGTAGTTTTGGTAGAAAGAGAACCGGACATTAACTTCTGACAAACTTGCCAACAAGAGAAAAACTACTGTGTAAAGTACGTAGTTTATGAGTTCTTGCATAAAAAGAAAACTGTCTATAGTACATAGTTTATGAGTTCTTTAACTATTTCAACGATAAACAATTAGCAGTTGGTTGTTTTCATTGCCACTAACATATTAAACAGGCGTTAAATGGTGCCATATAGTGGTAGTCAAAGATCATATGGTCTACTAAGAAGGTCCTCCTGTCTTCTTCACATTACTAACAGCGCAAATCCGCTGTAGCGTGCGCAATATTGAGTTTACAACTCACACGTAGAAAACATAGGCGGCAGAACTTCAAACCTATCACCAGTAGCACACCATGCTATTGAGGGTAATACTTGGGCGCAACGGTAATATTTCTTCCTGGTGACCTGGAGGCCACAGTTCGATACTCAGTACAGCATTTACACAAAAGTGGGGGAAAGGCTGCTTACATCAACCCTCCCCAGAGCCCTGCAATCGGGAAGCTTCACGCATTGAGCCCCTTTTAGTACCACACCATGTTATTGCATATCCGTCCTGTAAAATGTGATGACTGGTCGTGTACCAATACTTTATGACCTTTCTGTCATCATCATTATCTAAGCCTTTGACCTAAACTAGTTGGGTCGGCTACATGAAACCCTTTCTTCCATTTTCCCCTATCGATGCACAATTTCTTGATAGACATCAAGCAATCAAGTCTTTTCTCACTACTTCTCCCTATGCTATCCTTGGTCTAGCCCTACCTCGTCTTCCCGATCCACTTGGCATAAACCACTTCTTCTTACAGGCGCATCTAAAGGCCTACATCAACCATTTCAAGTGATGTTCCGTCAATTTTTACTCAACTGGTGCCAGCCCTACATTGTTGCGGATATCATCATTTCTTATTCTTTCCCTCCTACTTTGGCCACACATCCACCAAAGAATTCACATTTCAGCTACACTCATTTCATGTGCCTGGTGATTCTTAGTTGCCCAACACTCTGACCAATTAAACATTGCTGGCCTGACTGCCATCCTATACAATTCTCCCTTCAACTTGAAAGGAACACTACAATCACAAAACACTTTGGAGGTGGACCTCCACTTTAGCCAACCTCCTCCTATCCCATGGGTAACATTCTTGTCAATCTCCCCCCCACCCCACCTCCGTGTTTATAATTGATCCAAGATAACAAAGATAGTTTTCTTCCATCTATATTTACTTCATCCCGACACCTTCCCCTAATTTATTAAAACTGCATCCAAATGCTCCATCTTAGTCCTGCTTAACCTAAAACTTCTCCCAATCTAAGTTAATATATAGTGCTGCTCTAGTCTCACGAACTAACACTACATCATCAGCAAATAACAACATCATGGAAGTTCATCCTGAATATTTTTATTGGTTAGTAAGTTCGTCCATAATCAAAGTAAAAAAACGGAGCTGACCTTATAAAGGTCATCATTAGATAAACTCACTAGTGATACCCAACAATTTCGTTTGGCAAATTTGTTGTACAGCACATACTGCAGGTTACATACATTAATGAAGAGGTGGGGTCTTTTTGTGTGTGTGGGTCGGTGGTGGGTTGGGGGGGGGGGGGGGGCGCTTCTGCCTTTCACCCTTTTTTGTGATTTGATGGAGAACTATGATTACGAGTACTCCTAGAATCAGTGTTCTCCTTAACTATGAAAATTCGACCCAAGATGAACTATGAACGCCATACCTTATCTTTTGGAGTGCTGAAAATACACCTCGGATTGACAGCCGCGTTGGAGGGGCAAGTAATGACTGTGTTTTTCGGTAAAGTTGAGCAACATCACCTTAATCAGATCAACTGCTTAGTTTGATAGTTGAATAATGCAATAAAAAGGTCACCAACACATAACAAAACATTATTTGAATCAGCAATTCGTACCAAGATCACCTAAACTGTTGTACAGGTCTCGAACTTTAGATCTGCTTGTCCCACATGCCTCTTCCAAAGCAGCAGCAACAATACTTCCACCAATATTCAATTCCTGAACCAGTTGGAAACACAGTTAAACAAAGATTTCAGGTCAAAATGATGTCCAATTTGCATATGAATGCATATCGACCACATGACTTTTAGCCCTACAACTTGATGAAATAAAAAGCAAGTACTGTAAATCTGACAAAGTGCAAAGGGAGAATAGTCGAATACGTTCACTCTCTGGCATCAAGTCACCAAAAAGTGCTTTCAAGAGCCGATATACATATTGCAAAATCTTTTCACACAGGATCCAACATGCAATAAATTGGTTGCGTGAATAACGTATTTATTCAAGTGGCACTAGTACAGCAGTCCACCATTAGCCATCCTTGTGTCAAACCATCTTCAAATGCTAAAGCTTGCAGAGCTAAACACTATCTTTAGGTACCCTCATACAATTAATGATCTGGGGGAGGCAGAAAAATTTAAACGACAGAAAAACAAGAAACTTAATACGTATTAAGTCTATCATCCAATACTCTTGACAAACAATTAGAGTTCCAACTGCATTTATACACGGAAGGAACTCAAACGTTGTTGTCAGTTTGACATGCTTTACAAATAAAATATAAAAGCATGTTGCTAGGGTGATGAATACAAGTTTTACATAAACTTCTGATAATTCTAGAAGCCTTTACACATTAAAAGGGGAGCATCATGGCTGATCCGATGCTGGAGTTGAATGTGTCTCAAGTAATAGCAGGGGCCTAGGTCCAGCTGACGAAAGGAATCCAATACTATGATAGTAATTTCCCCTAAAATAACATAATACCAATTACAACTATTACATCCTAGAATTACCATAAATCTACTCCTGTAAGAGTTGGTCGATATAAAAAAATTATCAACATCAAGAATCTATCAAGCTAATGAATATTAATTACCAAAAGCGGAGCTTAATCTCATTTAGTAATATTGCCCATCTTCAAGGCATAGGAGAAATTTTTTTCATATTCTCAGTAAGAAGCAGCCATGTCCATTCATGTACAGAAATGTTAACAGAAGCGGGATTAAAACACACCTGTTAAAGAAAGGATGATTGAAAAGGTAATTATTTTCCTTTATGGGCTAATCTTGTATCACTTGAAAAACATTCGCATTAGGAGAAGCGGGAGGAAAACAGACCTAGCAAATAAAGGATGATTATAAAGGTAATAATTTTTCTTTATGCGCTAATCTTTTATCTCTTGAAAAACATTGGCAACCAAAATCATCACTTCCTCGTCTTTTCAATTTTTTTTAAAGCAACTACAATGATTAGCACACATGGTGAAGTTAAAATAACCCAAAAAATTTTAATCCATGGGAATTCTCTATTTTCTCTAAAAAAGAATAAAGATATTAGAGGTGCGAGTTTCCAAAACTAAAGAAATAGAATAGACAGCAGGCAATTAGGTACATACTAACTGCCATGAGAAAATCCTGCAAAAACAGAACCAAAGCAAATTGAAAAAGGGTGTGTTGGGGGCTGGGGGGTTGACAGTGAAGTTTACGCTGTTGCCGAATAAATCAGATGCAAAAGGACAGAAGCATTCAGAGAAAGATTGAAACATACTAACCATATTTTCATGATCAGGACCGATCTTATTTGTGCATAAGTAAACAGCAGGTAGGACGTCCTCAGGAGACAAAGTCAGTAAGCTGTGTAACAAGAAATGAAGCGGCAAAATGAGGAACCCCCCAATAACTCAATTACTGATGTTACGCAAAAACTTCCAAGTAGCAAGGAGAACAATAAGTATTCCTTGCATGCAACAAACCTCCTAAACATATTGCATAGCATTGATGTAGCTTTAATTTTACCCTTTTCATCCTCCAATAGATTGAAAGTTCTTGCGAGATGTACATATGGAGCAGGTTCTCCCTCTTTCCAGCATGCTGCACAAAGATGTTAGTATTATGCAAGCTTCCCAAATTCCAGTATGAAGGGCTGATAACAAATTCAGAAAGTTTAGTACTGCTAGACTTCTGTTAATTAAATTAACAAATGCCAACCATGCTCTATGGGAGAATATTGCTCTAGTGGTAGTGATACAAGATTTGTTGTAACGTTGCCAGATGATGGTCCAGGCACAGACAAATCAGCCATATGCGATACAAGGTTTACAGCAACACGGTCTATTTGTTGTACGGGTTCAGACTTATCAGCCATATTTGCCAAAATTTCGGATACCTTAAACCCTTGGTCAGAAGAGCAAATACCAGCGCTACATGAGGCTTGGACCAAACTGCTACTCTGGACCAACCTCTTCTGATCCTCACAGAAGTTAGCCGCATCGTTGTGGTAATACATGTCTAATGCCATGTTTATATCTCCTTTCGTCACCTCTATGAGATAGCAGCATAGCTTCTTGATGATTCGCTGCCATTTATTATCTGAATAAATTGGTCCACCTTCTCACCGTAAGGCTTAATGGCATCCCTTGGAGACAACTTCTTGTCATTCCGGCATTGCTCACTTAGAGTTCCAACTTCACGATCTTGAGTGTCAATTGGAGCAAGCTTGCTAAAGAACCTTGTTATAGTATACTGCTTTGGTCCGATAGATTCTGAATATGGATTAGTTCTTGCCTTTTTCTTTGGCTTATTCTCTTGAGTTTTCCTTCTTTTGCCAGGAGAAATGTTGCTGCTCCTATTTAACTGAACCTTGCTGGATAATTTATAGCTTTGACTTAGAAGGAGATCCTCTGTTCTGGGAGCAGCCATAACAGGAAGAGGACTAGAAGGCAACGCAGAGTCATTCAGTGAGCTTGTCAGGGATCCACAGGCAGAGGAAGTACTACCAGCAACCTGCTCATGAAATTCAGTTTCATGTTCATAGAAATAAGAAACTGCTTCAACAAGATTTGCCCCCGAGGTACTGAGTAGATCCAACATCTGACCTTGAGTGACCCAGGTTGGCAAACAGTCTCGAAGTTCTTGCAACATTTCCTCATTGTGATCACCGTTTAATAGCACCAATTCTCGTGAACCAGGTCTCTGATCTGGAGGTGAGCACATTATAAAATTTTCTGTTGCAACATTGTTGCTGGTTTCTTCTTCATGTGAAGTAACCACCATCTGCGGGTCCACAACCTTGTTCAAGACATCACTGCATTCGTTTCCACGCTTCTCATTAAAATCCTGCCCCCTGTGATGAAAACCCATCAGAAACTCCTGCTTGAGGGCCATTTCATCAACCAACCCCGAGAAATGCTTCTTCATAGCATTAACATGCTTGCTGTCAAGTTTCTCAACATCCAGACCTACTCTGGGAATTACACGCTTCGGCTTCAAAAATTTCACATACTCTCTCAGCTCATCATAGTTCGAATGTTCGCTATAAGGCACAAGATGTATCTCAAATGAATCCTTCGTCCTCACAGCAAACTTGTTGTGCTTAACTTCATAAGTCCACCCAGTCGGAACAAACCCACCACCTTAGAGTACCCTCTCTCGTTCATAATCTCCTTCATTTTCACAAAATTCGGTCGAACATATGGCCAAGTCTCACCCAATACATTCCATCCAACTACATGAACATCACTCTCAGATTCCACCTCAGTAAACACCGCCTCGTCTCCAAACCCCAAAATATTCAAAATGCTCATCTTCCTACCATCTACATGTATCTTTCGCTTACACCTGCACGAAACCTCAAGCAAAATCCTTTCTTTTCCGATAACACAAGTAGCCACAAGAAACAAAACAGACTTCAAATTACCCTCATTCTCGACCCCAATTCTCTCTATTACCCCTACAATATAATCAATCGACTCTTCTTGCGATGGGAACACGAACTTCGGATTGCAATACATGGTATCTAAAAAAACAGCATCGGCACCAATAAATTCACTCAAACCAGGCTCTATTTCATGCTCTCGCAGTATCTAAAATCTCCCGTGTGAACATACTTTTCAAATTTACCATTTTCCTCACCGGGTACCTTAAACAAGAATTGAACCGCACCTGGACAGTGATTGGCATCGATCAGCGTCACCTCACAGCCGTCGATCAAAACGGCGTTGTTGAGAGACAACGGCACGATGAACAGAGGTGGGATTTTGAGGATTTGTTCGATAAGGCGGGCAGTGGGGTGGGCGCAGTAGATGACGCCCTTGGACCAGTTAGGGTTTAGGCCGGTGTAGTGATCCGAGTGAAAGTGGGAGAGGAAGTATGAGACGGAGTGGTCGCCGGCGAAGCGGAAGCCGTCGATGACGAAGCGGGTTTTGGGGATGAGTTTGGAGGAGGGGAGGGACGTGGGGAGTGGGGAGAGGGGGGAGGAGAGGGATTGTGGGGGTGGTGGGGAGAGGGTGGCGAGGGCGGTAGGTAGAGGGTGGTGGAGTCTACCGTTAGGGCTTTGTGGGACATTGGCGGTGGTTGGAGGCGGTAACAAGGAGTGTAGAATGTAATGGTGGCGGTTGATTTTGTTAGAATATATGAAGTGAACATGGGAGGGCTAACACGAAGGAGATGATGAGAGGTTAAATGGCGCCAAAAGCTACTCACCTTGTTTTTCTTTTTTTTTGAGGTCCCCTACTTATATGAGTAACATTGAACGGCTTTGGTGAAGCCACCCTCTCACTCTGGCTCTCCAGCTCTCTCATGCATACAAACACATGCTCATATGTAGAATTTTATGCACGCGCTGAGAGGAGGAAGGGACTAGGGAGTACCTGAAAAGAGGAATTGCGGTTATAGCTGTAAGACCCGTCACCATTCATGGGAAATGCTTCGGTTGATGCCAAGGCTGCCATCTCTTCTTGCTCTCTCTTTGTGCTTCTGCAGTGAGTTGGCAGTGACCCTTTATATCAGTCGTGATAACCGCACAAGCATTCACATTCTGTTAGCGTTCCCTAGGCATGGTAAGAGCCATAGAATTCTTTGGTATGTTCATCTGGACTGACCTCACAACCTCAATGTTTTAAACGAACGAGACAAAAACTACCAACTTCTTGCGACTGAATTGAGAAGAAAAGGGCCAACACATGCAAACAAGATGCAGCAAAAAGTGTCAAGAAAATAGCATCTTGGCCGGCTGGCTGGTCAACCACTATTGATCTAAGCTGTGTTCATGTCATTTTTTTCAATTAGCTTCAATCTGGGAGGTCAAGAAAACATAATCTTTCGTTTATCCAGTTAGAAATGGACCCGATCTTTCTATGAAACGGAAGCATCAGAACAGAGAGCAAGTCTGTCCTTAAAGGGACAAAGGAAGTAATGTATGAACTCCTTACCATGTTGGCCAATTCCTCGAGACAAGATCCGAAAAGATCGTACCCCATACCAAGAGTGGTATGTGCATGAAGAACACCATCTGGAAGACCAAGAATCAGAATTACTATGAGCCCTCCGGGCACAAGCCCTTGTGCTCTAGAACTTATAAAGGCCTCCATGTCTTTCGTGAACTGGGCTGAATAAGCATCGCCAACTTCTCTCCTGCCAGTAAAGTAATTATACCCTTATTCCATGCAAGAGAATCTTTATCTATGACTTTTTTTTGAAATTTTCGAGAGCCAATGCAGTGCATATGAGGAGTGTGCAAAATGAAGGCAGACACTAGGAAATAAGGCAGTGGTAAGAACCAGGCACACCCAAAGAAAATTACTCCTGAGAGGCAGAATGGCATTGAAGAGCGTGTTGAAATCGTTTCCAATGTGATCGTTGAAAAACACGTGGAATTTGGGGGTTATTTGAAGGTTCTGACTCTGTTGTTTGGATTCATACTTTACTTTGACAGCATCAATGATGTTTTCAACTGCAAAGAATGTGTTTGGATTCATACTACACTCAAAATTCCACCACTTACCAGACGTAGTAGCTATCGGGGCCACTGCCTCCATTCATGTGGTAAGTGCAAGAAGACTTGGTGTGGTTCTTCATTTCCATTTGCTTCTCTGTGTCTGCACGCTTACGTGTATGTCCACTTTGATGTGGGAAGATTTTGCCTTTTATAAGCATGGATGGATATTTCATGAACTTTACCATGTGATATTTCATTTGCATAGGCATCTTACTTCAACAAAATGGAACTTTTATGGTAAACAGCTGTACACTAAACAACAAATAAGTTGAGAATAGATAAACAGATGAGCTGAGCAAAGACAGGGACAGATAAATTTGGGTTAAATAGCTAATGACCCCTTACTATACACGCCCGTGAGATTTGCCTCCCTCAACTTTAAATTTAAGCACTAAATTCCTTCATAGTTACGAAAATTGGGTACTGTTAGACCTGGCAAACGGGTAAAACCGTCAAGTATGGGTAATACCCAGTCAAGTACGGGTAAAAGCGGGCCGGGTAAAATTTATCCGGTTTTTTTCGAGTAGTCTTTTTCAATATCCGTACCCTACCCTTGCGGGTCGGGTATTACCTGCGGGTAAATGATTAATTTTTTTAATAAAGAAAATTTCTAACTACTAAAGCATCTTTTTCTTTTTATTTGTCAACCAGTATGTTGTTTATTTTTTATAATTGTTAGAATTATTTTAAATTTTAGAAAATTAGAAACTTCGAACTACAAAATATATCAAATAACATGTTAAAAAATAAACATCATAACCCATTCCCCACCCACAATCTAAAATAAAATAATGAAATTTTAACAAAGTTACAATTCCATTCCTCACGAAGAATCAATCCAAAATAGAACAGTTAAAGATTGACGACAGACCTGTGAAGTAGTTCATCAGATCCGTGGTGGACTTGAAGCGTGAGGGGTCTAAGTGGCGGTCGACTGTGGCGATCGGCGGCGAGGAGATCAGAGCAAGGCGCATCAGGTACTGCCACTTTGTCTGTGGCTGACGGCGGCTTGCGGGGGTGATATTTGAGGCCTGCAGTGGTGGGTCGGTTTTGTGGTGGTGGGTTTTTAAAATGGCGTCAGGTCTCCATCGTGGCGGTGGTCGATTTCTACCAGGTGGAGGGGTCGGTTAGGCTCGAGATGCGGTAAGCCGGCGACTGCGAGAGATGAGATGGACAGATCTGGTGGTGGGCAGCTGAGAGACTTCTAGTGTGAGGGAGGGAGAGCAAAGGGAGATGAATTCTGGGGAGGCGGCTGAGGAGAAATGGAGAAAAAGAATTGAATGTGAAACCCTACCATAAACTTCTATATATAGCAAGTCACCGGGTAAACCACGGGTAACCTGCACCCAACCCGACGGGTACTCTTAGAACGGTCCGGTCCGAGTACGGGTAAAAATTTGCCAGGTCTAGGTACTGTAGTCGAATCTGTTATGAACTATGTGAACTGACCAAAATACATTTATCTGCTTACCCTATTTTAGCTGAATGCCATTGTTCCAACTAAATTCTGGCACTTAGCCAAATCTCCGGCACCTCCTAACATTCTGTCAATGTCGGACTTCCTCATAACATCCTTTTTCACCTAGATCTACCCTAAAAATAATATATCTTACCAGTGGAAAGATATAAGGAAAGAAAGCATGGGACAAGAATTCTCATTCCTGTCTTGTCCCCATTCTTGTCATATCCAAATCTTCCTTTTTCTTTCTTTGGTGACTACAGAGTTTGTTTGGTTTTGGTATCAATACCAATTAAAGCTCCTAGTTAAAGGTGCCAGCAGAGGGGGAGGAATAGCAAGAGCATAAGAGAAAGACAATGACAAGAGGGCGAGAGAGATTTTCTGATCCTCAGTGAGCGACAGACGTCGGAACTCTGGTCACCATCTCCACCACCGTACACCCGAGTTCCTATATGTCTGCCGCAGACTCCTGCTCGCCACCAATCGACCAACCATGCTACGACCACCAATCGATTGGCCCACCCACAACTGTCATTGGGGCAGTCTTTCCACCAGGCATCCACGCAAGCCGCCGCAATCACCATTCCAGTCGGACGTCGTGGGCCACCAATCAGCCATCCAAAACCATACTGAATCCTAAACCTCAATCGATCATCAAACCCAATCACCACCGCCGATCCATCCGCTCCGCCTCTAACTCCATCAGCGTGGCTGCACAACCACCACTTATGTTGCACACCGTGAGCCACTAATCGACCACGCAAAACCATACCTTTAGTTGAACCCTATCTTCAAAACCCCCAATCGATCATCAAATCCAATCACCACCGCCGGCCACCACGACTCCTAAGCCACGTCACTAGACGCCCAACTGCTACCAATCGCAATTGTAACCATAACTACGGGGAAGGGGAGATGAAGAGAAGGGGAAGGGGAAAGGAGTGAAGAACAGGTAGAAGAAGGGCAAAATCTGTATAATTTAAACAAAACAGAAAATCTGTATAATTTGCCAGCAATTACACTGTTTTTAGTCCAAAAGTCACACCCTGTCAAGTTCACATACTAAATGTGTCGCAAAAAGTTAAGACTGGGCTCGAGGTGAGGGCTCTTAGCGACGATGCACACGTGCGAAGTGCAAAATGCACCTAAAAGCGCCAATAACGCCTTTACGCTGCAGCCCCTGCACCTGCCATCGCCGACGACGGCTCAGGAGCTGGCGGTGCAGTGCACCGCACATGTGCCAATGCATGGCCATACATACCATGTGTTTCTAGAACAATATGGTATGTCACATGGCCATTTAAATATCCTTAACCTTTCCATTTCCCAAGCTATGTGGGAACCCACATCATGACTCTTTTTAACCCTATTAAATGTCAATCTTTGAGAGTTAATATCTCTCAATCCAATCAATCAATTTGATTGATTCCTTTTGCATATTATACCTTGTAGTACAATATTTAATAAGGTAGGAATCAATAATTGGAAAATTCCTAACAATTATCCCTATTTTTTCAAAATTGAATTTTATCACATTCCTAATTAAGAAATGTACCTCTCTCTATCAGAATTCTAAGTAGCCTTAGCCTTGAACTAAGAATCATTGGTGATTGATCATCACTACTATGTGTAGAACTTCCCAACCAAATTTTTAATTACCTGCACATTTACGGCCTTGTGCTACATATTAGGATTTTATAAGTGCCATAGAGACTAGCTCAAATCTCGTAGAAGCGGCCCCACTTCTCGCACTTATATAGGTAAATCTACTAAGGTGCACTTGTATGACCTGCACCTTCCTTTAAGAACCTAGATTTATTAAAGGAATAACTCCCACCCTCCTCTTGTTCTACATACAAGTATGCACTACCTTGAGATGGCATGAAGATAAAAAAATTTTATCTTTTAGTGCATCTTTGGTTATAAATACAACGTGTTTTCCATTGAACTAGATGACTAGAGGTAACTCTATTATCTAGTTGGTTTCCACGTGCATGTTACCTCTCTTATTTCATGAGCTTCAAACCCATCTCCCTGGAAGTCTGCCATATTATATCCCTACCTAGGCCTTTTGTAAAGGGATCCGCCAAAATACCTTTGGACTTCACATACCTAACAATAACAACTCCTTTGCTTAATTGTTCTTTCACATAGCTATGTCTAAGACTTATATGTCTAGACTTCCCATTGTAAACCTTACTATATGTTCGCATTAACGCTGGCTTGTTATCGCAGAATATAGAATAAATAGGCATTAGCTTAGGCCATAGAGGAATCTTTATTAACAGGTCTCTAGCCATTCTGCCTCCTTGACCGCCATTGCCAAAGCAATAAAATCAGACTCCATGGTCAAATGTGAAATCAAAGTTCATTTCTTGGAACCCCAAGAAATAGCACATCCACCTATGGTAAATATCCAACCACTTGTGGACTTTGTTTCATCTGAGTCCGTGATCCAGTTTGCATATGTGTACCCTTCCAAAACGGCAAAAAATTCCTTGTAAGTTAATGCATAGTCCATTGTGCCCTTAAGGTACTTAAGTACTCTAAATATCGCATTCCAATGGACTTTCCCGGGGTTATGAGTAAACTTACTCAAAACTATCTGGTCGGGTACATTGCATGATATACATCAAACTGTCAATAACATTAGAATACTCTAGCTAAGAAACACATTTCCCTTCATTTGCCCTCAACTTGATAAAAAGGTCATATGGGGTAGTAACCGGGGCACAATTCTCGTGGTTAAATTTTTTTAAAATTTTTCTCGATACAACGAGACTATGACAAAAATATAGAACCCGAGGATCTAATTATTTTCATTCCCAAAATAACATTGGCTTCCCCCATATTCTTCATATCAAACGATGAAGATAGAAATGATTTGGTTTCTAACACAATATCTAAATCAATAACGAAGATTAACATATCATCCACATAAAAACATATTATCACACCACGTCCTTCATCAAACTTAGAATAATAATCATTCTGAAACTCTAACTGATTGATGAACTAACTGATTGATGAACTAACTTATTAGGACTTAATTTTGACTATTGAATCCTCAAAATCACTCTCTAATAAGAATATAAAAATTCATATATCGAAAAAATAAAAATATTATTATCATATTAAAAATGCTTGAATAGTTAAAAACCCAATTCTAAACATTATGAAACTCTAACTAATTTTGTGATGCTAAGGAAAGTGGGTTCGCAGTCGACATGGAGGTGCCAAGAGGAATGCAGTCCGAGTCAGATGCTAAGTGTGATGATGTGGGACACAGCAAGGGCAGAGACCAAGGGCTTCCCAGACAGAGCCTGAGGGTGGCAGTGCTGCGAGGGCGATGGCGCAGGGTGAATATACGATGATAGTCACAGTCCGATGCTTAGGTCCAGAGTCAGGGTCCTGTATATTTCTCTCTCCAGAATTCTAGAGTGAGAAAGTGAAAGTGTTCTAAAAATGTCCAAGTCCAGAAAATGTTCCCTCCTCAAATGAATTCTCAAGACCTCTATTTATAGAGGTTGAGATGATGATGTCATCACGCGACACGTGGCGCTCCTCGGGAGTGACACATCACAGAGGGTCCACAGCTACCGGTGCTCCACAGACTGTCAAATCGCATATTCACCTGGCCTGCCCCGCACAGCATCGCTCTGTCTATCTGGAAAGACTGGCTCCCACAGCGGTGGTGTGGCCGGAGAACCCCTTGATCTAGCCACCAATCCAAGCCCTTGCAGAGTCCCACAGGCCTGGCAGCGGTGGGCAAGACCCGACGCCCAACTGCCAGGCAGACTAGGCACGATGCCCTCCGAAGACCTGCTCCCGTCTCGGAGTGACCCGGGGGTCATAGTCCATAGGGGTGCCAACGCAAGCCCCCAGTGCCGGAGCACATAGGCCAGTCACGAAGACACCCTGGTGGAGATAATGTCCCGGAGGAGTCGCCTATCCCGCGAGTGAGTCCTTGTACCGGAGCACTCAGAACACGTCAAGGTAGCATCCCAAAGAAGCCGTCTACCTGACAGGCCAAGTAGCATCCTGGAGGAGCCGTCTACCTGGCGGAAGAAGAGTTGAAGAGCTCGCTGACAGAGATAGTGTCCCGAAGGAGTCGCCTATTCCGTAGGCCGAGGTAGCATCCCGAAGGAGCCGTCTACCTGGCCTGCCGAGGTAACATCCCGGAGGAGCCGTCTACCTGGCGGAAGGGAGTTGAAGAGCTCCCTGGCGGAGATAGTGTCCCGGAGGAGTCGCCTATCCCCGCGGTGAGTCATTTTGCCGAAGCACTGGAGTGCATCAAGTTAGCATCCCGGAGGAGCCGTCTACCCGACTGGCAGAGGTAGCATCCAGGAGGAGCCGTCTACCTGGCGGAAAGGGAGTTAAAGAGCTCCCTAGCAAAGATAGTGTCCCGGAGGAGTCGCCTATCCCCGCGGTAAGTCCTTGTGCTGGAGCACTCGGAGCGCGTCAAGGTAGCATCCCAGAGGAGCCGTCTACCCGACTGGCCGAGGTAGCATCCCGGAGGAGCCGTCTACCTAGCGGATTAGGAGTTAAAGAGCTCCCTGGTGGAGATAGTTTCCTGAAAGAGTCGCCCATCCCCCCATGATGTTGCACACTCCGGAGAGTGGGTCGAAGCATGTTCCACGACCAAGGCAAGGTGCGCATGGTGTGGTGAAAGGATGGACCGATGCAAGGAGCATGGTAGTGTGACAGAGAGCCAAGGGGCACGACTGTATTAGTGGCACGGCGCATGGGCGCGGTGGAGTGAGTAAGGTACCGGGGGCATGTCTGTGTTAGTGGAGCATGAGCGCAGCGACGAGCGTCGCGAAGACAACACTTGGTGCCGGGGCACGTATCATGACGATGGCGCCCGGGCACGGCGACGAACGTCACGGAGCAATACTTGGTGCCGGGGGCATGTATCATGAGAATGGCGCACGGGTGCGACGACGAACGTTGCAGAGTAATACTTAGTGCCGGGGGCACGCATCATGAGAATGGCGCAAGGGCACAGGCGACGAACGTCGCAGGGATATACTTGATGCCGGGGCACATGTTATGGAAGTGGCATACGGGCGCAACGATGAACGTTGCGGAGATATACTTGGTACCGGTGCACATGTTATGGAAGTGGCGCATGGGCGCGGCAACGAACGTAACGGAGATATACTTGGTGCCGGGGCACCTGTTATGGAAGTGAAGCATGGGCACTGCGACGAACGTCGTGGAGACAATACTTGGTGCCGGGGCACATATCATGACGATGGCGCATGGGCACGGCGCATGGGCAAGCGTCGAGTGTCCAGAAGATGGGATATGAGTTGAGTGTGCCTGTTATAATAAAATAATGAATGCAACATGCAGTAATGACAAAGTTGGAAGTGATGGTATGCGGTCATCGACGACGGGTCATTCGGCGCTAGCGTGCGACTTTGGGCTACGGGCATCGCGGGAGCGGTGCGCGGTCACAGACGACGGACGTCGCGAGGTTGGTGTACGAACGTCCCTAAACATCGCGGAGGTGCAAAGACTCGAGAAAACAAGTGCGCGTAGGAGGGAGGCCATAGACTAAAATTGGGGGAAGGTCAAGGCCACCACCCCTGGGGAGGCCAAGGCCGACCCCTTGGGAAGGCCGAGGCTGACCCTAGGAGGTGGCCAAGGCCAATGGCCAACTCCCATGAAGGGAGGCCAAGGCCACTCCCCCTTTGGGTGAACTTCAGGCGCATCGACGAAAGGTGTTTTGATGGGCAATGACAAATTCGAAAGTTGCGTTACGACGAGAATGTCGACGTGAATCGTACCCACATGGCGAACAAAGTGCCAAAGTCACATACGAAGCGTACGAAGTGAAAAAAGTGTAAAAAGGACTTTTCACAAAAAGTGAAGAACCCGCCGGGGGGGGGGGGGGAGGCCAAGGCCAACCCCCCATGGGAGGCCGAGGCTGACCCCATGGGGTTGCCCAAGGCCTTTGCCCCTTGACCCCGTCCTTTCGGTTGCGCCGTCGGTTGACATTTTTTTATGAAAAGGTGTTCGGATTGTCTCGGTGTGACGGTCGCGAAAGCGTCAGTGACGTTGACGTAAAATGATTGGTGACTAAGTCGCCGTGAGGCGTGTGAAGCAAAGAATGCACGTGACTTGGGCGTGCGCACTTTGACCGGTTCGAAGCGTTGAATACTGTACTTGTGCGGACGTGTCATGCAAAAATGGGACTCCAAGTGGGCCTTTGGGTGCGACCAGAATAGGTTGAGAACATTTTGTAAGTG
Organism: Escallonia herrerae; assembly: GCA_033070095.1. NCBI lineage: Eukaryota > Viridiplantae > Streptophyta > Magnoliopsida > Escalloniales > Escalloniaceae > Escallonia > Escallonia herrerae. The sequence continues at coordinate 30,361 of JAVXUP010003809.1, read as the reverse complement.
TCACTAAGGGTCTGAAATACTATCTTGGATGAGGTCCTTATCTCTTTATAAGTTTATTTCTATATTAGTAAGCCTTATATGATTAAAAAAATAATTTTAAATGTTTTGAAACTTTGACTAATTAATGGATTAACTTATTAATACTTAATTTTGAGTATTGTATCCTCAAAATCACTCTTTAATATGAATATAAAAATGCATATATCTTTAAAATAAAATTAATATTATCTTGGATGTGGTCTTTATTTATTTGTAAGTTAGTTTTCATATTAGTAAGTCTTATATAGTGGAGAAAAACTTTTACTTACATTGTCTTATTTCGTCTGCTAATTCTAAACATTCTGAAACTCTAACTAATTAATGAACTAACTTATTAGGACTTAATTTTAACTACTGTATCCTTAAAATTACTTTTTGATATAAATATATAAATCCATACATCTAAAAAATGAAAATAAAATATTAAATTTAGAAAAGAAAACATATGATGTTACAATTGAGATTGACACAATAAAAATGATGTAACAATTGGTTCATCTTTATTTTATTTTATTTCAATGATGTACAATTGATTCATCTTTAAAATCCTTTTGGTACAATAGAAAAAATTGACATTATTTCTTTTTTGTTGAGACCATACGACCAAAAAATGACTGTATAATTATTATTAATTAAATCACAATAATTTTAATTTTTATTTGTAACTATGATAGTTGAAAAGGATTTAAAGATATATATCAAACATTTCAATGTATATAAAAGTATGAAAATAATATTTTGGATGTGATCCCTACAGTTTAAGTTTATTTAATTTTGCTTCTAAAACTCTAAATTTACTAACTTTTTAGGAATTAAATTTGATTATCATGTTCTTAAACTAACTTTTTAATACGAAGATAAACATCCATGAATTTAGAAAATGAAAATAACATATGAGATTAAAACAAAAAATTATGTTACAGTTAATTTAAATTTATTATGATTGATTAAATTTATATGTATTTACACATAACATAATCATTGAAAAAAATTATCTATATAACTTATAAAATTAATAATAAAATTGTAGGACAATTTTTTGCTTTGATAAAACAGTAAGATCAACAAAATGACTATATAAGCATAATGAGATTTTGAAAAAAAATCATTTACGTACTAGAAAATAAAAGTTTGCAATTAAATCAAATTGTTCTTAATTAATATATTTGACAACATTTCAAACCTTTAAGATGTAAAAATATGAAATGTCACCGGATCATCATTTCTATGTAAAATAAAATATAAACATTATAAGTGTCTTTGAAAGCCGCAAATATTATCTTGAATATGGTCCTTATACTTCATAAGTTAACTTTTATATCAATAAGATTTATATATTTGAAAACTAATTCTAAGTATTCTAAAACCTTAACTAATTAATGAACTAACTTATTATGACTTAATTTTAGCTATTTTATCCTTAAAATCACTATCTAATATGAACATAAAAATTCATATATCAGTAAAATGAAAATAACATATTAGACTTAGGAGAGAGAATATGATAATGTTATAATTGAGATTGAAACGGTAAAAATAATTCCACAATTGCTTCATATTTATTGTATTATAATATATGTTTATCGTTGTCGATGTAAAAATTTGTCTAATATAATATATAGCATTAAGAATCTTTTTGGTACAGTAAAAAATTTGACGTAATCTTTTTTTCTTTTTGTATATGAGACCACACGACCTGCAAATGACCGTTGAATAATTATTATTAACTAAAATCCCAATAATGACAGAGTTTATTCATAAATCTGATAGTTGGAAATAATTTAAAATTATATACTAAACATAACAGTGTATCTAAAGGTATGCAAATATTATTTTGGATGTGATCCTTATTTTTAAGTTTATTAAATCTTGCTTCTAAAACTCTAAATGTGCTAATTTTTTAGAATTTGATTTTGACTACCATGTTCTTAAAATTAACTCTCTCATATAAAGATAAAAAATCATGTATCTAGGAAATAAAACTTATTATATTTACTAAATGTGTATGTATTTACACATAACATAATTATTACAAAAAATTTATCTATGTAATATATAACATCATTAATCAAATTGTAGGATAATTCTTTGATTTGATAAGACCGCACGATCAACAAAGTAGCTATAAGCATAAATAAGATTTTGAAAAGAAATCACATATGAACTAGAAGAAAAATGGTGCAATCAAATAAAATTATTCTTAATTACTATAGTTGAGAACATTTAAGAACTTTAAGATGCAAAAAATATGATATGTCATCAAACTATGTTTTCAATGAGAAATAAAATCATAAACATTATAATTATCTCTAAAGGTCTAAAATATTATCTTTAATGAGGTATTTATTTCTTGATAAGTTAATTTGCATATCAATAAGCTTTATATAATTGAAAAAATTAATTTTGAGCTTTATGAAACTTTGGCTAATGTATTGGCTAGTATATTATGACTTAACTTTAACTACTGCATGTATTCTTAATATCACTCTTTAATATGAATATAAAATTTCATATATCTAAAAAATAAAAATAACATTAAGAGAGAAAAAATGATGTCATGATTAAGATAGAAACAAAAAAAAGTATAATACTTGATTCATATTTATTTTATTTTAGTATATGCTTACCGTAATAAATGTAAAGATTTATAAATATAATGTAGAGCTTTTAATTTGGTAAAATAAAAAATTGACTGTATTTTTGGGTGGGACCACACTATCAGCAAATAACAATACAATTATTGTTAATAAAAATATATAGTAGTTATAAAACTTATTCGTAAATCTGAAAGTTGAAAAGGATTTAAAGTTACAGAATAAATATGTTAGTGTCTTTAAATGCATGCAAATTTTATTGTTTTTAAGTTTTTTTTTATTTTGCAAAAATATATGAGGGCTATATTAGGAAGCCTTATATAATGTGAAAATAAATTCTAAAACTTTACGTGTACTAATTTTATTAGTATTTAATTTTGACAGTGTCTTTAAAACTAACTCTCTCATACAAAAATAAAAAATCATGTATGTAGAAAATAAAAATAACATATAAAATTTAGTAGAAAAAATTAAATATGTTATAGTTAATTTAATATTACAATAATTTAATATTATATATATATATATATATATATATATATATATATATATATATATATATCCTACACGAAAAGTAATCACTGGCATTATCTACATAATGTATAAGATCAATAATCAATTTATAGGATAATTTTTTACTTTGATATGATTGCACGATCAACAAAGGGCTATATCACATATATGAAATTTTGAAAACAAATCACATATGTTTTAAAATAAAAAAATAATGTACACTTAAATCAAATACTTCTTAATTACTTTACTTCGAGAACATTTAAAACATTTATGATGCAACAAAATTTCCTTCTAATTCTAAAAATCTAATGATTTACGAATTCGTTTTTATATGGAGCCCTTATGATCAATAACAAGACTTTTTTCAGTTATACTTGATTAAATTTTCATTAAAATAAAGACTAATTAGTAAATTTTAAACAACTTATGAGCATTAAAACTTAATACTGATTATGATGGAATTGATTACAACCATAACTGGTGACTATTGTGCTAGTTAAACAGCAAATAGTTGATAAACACTTGGTTTATAATATTAGGCTAATATAATGATATTTGTTATCATTTGCAAGCTCATTATAATTATAACTTTAGCCTGACATATTTTTGTATATAAATGTTAGATTATGTTATGATAAAACAAATGTAGTTTATGAGAAAATATCATTGGATGCTTTTAGTAGATATAGAAACCATAATTTGGTGACAAATAATAGTCATAAAAGATGTGAAAAATAATTTCAACACTCCAAAATAATGACATGTCATGTTTATCAATTGAATATTCTTATTACTAGCATCTTACAAGAATTAAAGAAAAAAATATACATATTGGATATTATATGATCGTTATGTTAAATTTATTTTGTAAAAAGTAATAACTTATTTAAAAGTAATAAGATGCATACATAAGTCCTGCTAAATTTGAGATGCAACTTTATTACTTTTAAATTTTTACTTAATCGTTATATTAACCTCCGGAACATATATATGTAATACCTTAAAGACTCTTTGAAGTTAAAGAATAAAATCAATATGTAACATTTACAATTCAAAAGGGATACTTGATAGCGTCGCCATATTTTAATTTAAATTACAATCATATTCGTTATTTAACTCTATATGGTACTAGTATAATTAATCTACTACTCTAATTGCTTAGCCAATATTCATTCGAAATATAGTTAACAATTTCAAACGAAAGCTCAAAGAAGACAAGTATCTAGCGGCTCCATTGTATCGCTACTTATTATTTATCTTTTTTTTTTTTGGTAAAAGGTCCCATGCATTATTTCAATATCAAAACTTCATATGTACATGAATAGAGATACAGTCTTTCTTCTATACTTCACCCCTATTTCTGATGCATTGCCTCATGTACATTTACAATGAGAAAATTTTATCTATCCCCCAAGTCTCACAAAGTATATTATTCACATGAGTAGCAGGAGCTTTCTTCCCGCTATAAGCCTTATATCTCACCCACTGTTGGACAGAGGCTGCTTGCTTCCTGAAAATTTTGTTATTTTGTTCTTACCAAATTACATAAACTGTGAGAGTCAATAGCAGTTTACACAACCTTACCTTAAAACTTTTACCTCTGAACTGTTGGCAAGCATATTGCAAAGCTTGATCCCAAGATGTGAATTTGCCATCTATTTGCAGTTTCCTCAATATTATTTCCCACCGTTTCTTTGAGTAAGAACATTGCACCAATAAGTGATTGATGGTTTTTAGTTTATCTTGATAGAGTTCACAAGTGTCTTATTGAATCAGATTCCAATCCTTTAACTTGCTTTAGTTCTTAGACCCTTATGACATACCATCCACAACAGCACTGAGCACCTGGGAATATGCCTAGGAAACCATAATAATTTCCACCAGGGGGCTATAGCAGCCTTTGTTCTGATACCCTCCCATGCAAATTTGATTATAAACTGCCCATTTGCATTTAGGGTCCACAAGATCTCATCTTTAGTGAGAACATTTGGCCTTGGTATGCCTTCAAGTGTAGAATTCAATGCACTAAGAGCTTGTCATCTGATTGCAGGTAGATTCCAATTGTCATCATGTATTATTTATTGAACCTTGGCACTCATGCTTGATCCAGCATTATATACAATCCTCTGGCCATATACCTCTCTCAATATTCCAATTGGAAGCCAATTATCTAACCATAACCAGGTGGTTTCCCCATTACCAACCTTAAATCTCACATATTACTTGAATAGCTCTCTTATCTTTATCAATTTACACCATGACCATGACAAGATGACTGGGGGTTTAAAGGTCCATAGGTGTCTTCCTTTTATAATGAAAATGTGACACCACTTAACCCACAAAGAGTCCTCCTTATGTGCCAAGTCCCATAAATGTTCACAGATAGCAGCTTTGTTCTATTGATCCAATCTTTTTAGGCCTAAACCACCTTCTTTCTTTGGCAGACAAACTATTTTCCAGGCAACTTTTGCACCAGTGCATCTGACATCATCCCCATGCCATATAAAAGCCCTTATTTTGCTTTCAATCTGATGTATTATCTTCTTTGGTAGTATAAAAATACTACACCAATAGATTTGCACACTCAAAAGCACAGATATTGCAAGTTGTATTCTACCAGCATAAGTAAGATACTTGGTAGACCAAGCAAAAATTCTCTTGGTGATCCTTTCAACAAGAATTTTGCAATCAGCATACTGCAATTTTGTTGGTATTAAGGGCACTCCAAGGTAGGAAACAGTAAGTTGCCCAACAGAGAATTCAATAATATCAACCAATTCAGAATCAACAATCTAATCTACTCTTGCTATAAACACAGAGCTTTTATGAAGATTTGGAGATAAACTTGATAATTGTTCAAATTTCCTGAGTGCTTGCTTGATGACCATCATAGTTTCCACCTTAGCTTGAGCTAACAAGAATAAGTCATCTGCAAAACAAAGGTGACTGATTTGTAACTCTTTGCATTTTGGATGAAACTGAAAGTTTTCATGCTGTGAATATCCACCCATCATACTAGAGAACACCTCCATGACTAGAACAAACAAATAAGGTGATATGGGATCACCTTGTCTAAGTCGTTTGGCACTAGCAAAAAAAACCTTCCATACACCCATTTACATTCACTGACAACTTAGATGTGGTGACACATTTCATACACCATGTTACAAACTAAGAAGGAAATAGCATGTTTTCCATTACTGCTTGGAGGAAGTCCTATCCAACTGTATCATAAGCCTTATGCAAATTTACTTTCATCACACATCTTGGAGTGCCCCCTACTTTGTGATAATTTTTCACTAACTCTTGCATTAATAATATGTTGTCTGCAATACTTCTATTTGTAACAAAAGCAAATTGCCTTTGTGTTATGATCTTGGGCAAAACCTTTTTCAATCTTGTACTTAACACCTTTGATATACATTTGTATATAACATTGTAGCAGGCTATAGGTCTAAAGTCCTTCATGGTGCTAGGACAAGGAACCTTAGGCACAAGAGTTAAAGTTGTGCTATTGAGGCCTTTTAGCTCAGCCTTTTTGTTGAAGAATTCCAAGATAGCATTAGTTACAGTTTGCCCCACTACTTCCCAATTTTGCTGAAAAAATTTGGCATTATATCCATCAAGACCTGGAGCTTTATTTGCCTTTAGTGAAAACATGGCCTCCTTTATTTCCATCTCAGTTACAATCTCACTTAACGGCTGCTGGTCTTGTGCATCCACTTTGTTCTTGATAACTTCATTAAATCTCAGTCTGGTCCTGGGATTTGGCTGCACTGATTTTCCAAGAAAATCTAAAAAATGCTGAATTGCTACCTTGTGGACTTCTTGTTGCCCTGAGATTTGGACCCCTTCCTCATTAAAGATAGACAAAATTTTGATGTGGGATCTATTCAATTGCACTTTCTTGTGAAAATAGCCAGTATTCCCATCACCTAGTTGCAATTATCTTATTCTTGCCTTTTGGTAGTAGAATGCTTCTTCAGCTTGCACCAAGGAGTAATATTGTGTATGCACCTCCTTTTCTTTACTCACCAATTCCACAGTCCTATGTTGGAATAATTGCCTCTGTATGCCTTCCAGTTCTATAAATTTGCAAGCAACTCTACTAGAGATATTACTATAGTGTTCTTTATTCAACTTTTTTAACACTAACTTCAGCCTCTTAAGTTTAGTACTTAGTTGGTAGCATGCCTTCCTTTGCACTTCCTCATGCCAAACAAAATGTAATAATTCCTTAAAAGAAGGGTGTTTCATCTAGAAATTAAAGAATTTGAAAGGCTTTTTTCCTTGGTACAACCAATGATCAACTTGAACTAGCAGTAGTGAATGATCAGATATACCTGGAGCATGAGCCACAGCTTGTGTATTAGGATATTGCTCTAACCACCCTTCATTTTGCATAGCCCTATCCAGCATGCACATGATTAATTCATTCTCCCTATTATTACACCAAGTGTAAGGCAATCCTGTAGTTGGCAGGTCTTCAAGTTGAATCTTGTAGATACACTGATTGAATTCATGAATATCCAGCTGATTTACTTCAGAGCCCCATTGTTTCTCTTCCACACTTCTAACCACATTAAAATCTCCCATTATAAGCCATGGTACCTGCCCAATACTCTGTGCATCCTTTTTAAAATTCTGTCATATTACTCTTCTCTTGATTTCTTTATTATTCCCATAGACATATGTCAGATAGAATTTATGAGTAGATTCAAGAGATTCCACCATAGCTATGATATGTTGTGTGAAGGAAGTTATATGAGACAGCTTGACCACTCTTCCATTCCATCCCATCCCATCCAAATTCTAGTCACCCCTTTATGATTCACATGGTGAATAAAGGACTAATCATGATTCCATTTTTTTCTTAATTTTCTCAACATTCTCCTGTCTTACTCTGGCTTCTAATATACCTACAACTCCTATATCATATTTCTTAATAACCTTTTTGATCTCATATTGTTTTCTGGGATCATTAAGACCCCTAATATTCCAACTGGATACTACAACCATATTAGTGAGTTATTTTCCTTCCACTACCCCCTCCTTTAGTTGGACCTTTCCTGTTTGACCCAAGGGTCACAGATTTCTTCCCATTTGTGCTAGCAGCCACCAATTCTACATTTGCAGGGATATTTCCCAGTACTTGGTAACTGTTTCCTATAGTGACTACTTCTGTGCTAGTTCTTCCTTCCTTTATCACCTATGGAGAGCTTTTGGAGTGCACTGTTGTCCATTCATTTATTCCACTTGTCATTCCAATGTTACCTTCTTGAATTATGTGCGGACTACTCAGCTCCTTTGGTTGTATAGCTTTTCTAGTCACCACTTCTTTTGCCATTTCCTTGGCCTTCCATATTTTTATTGTCTGAGGTTTATTTAGACAATTGATCTCTTGATGTCCAAATTTATGGCAGTAATTGCACTTATAAGGTAACCATTTATACTCAATCTTTTGTAGTAGTATTTGTTCTCCAGGGCCCTTTAAGGGAATTTCCTTTAGGAGTTCATCATTAGTGTTCACTTCTACACATACTCTTGCATAACTCACTCTATCTTTTGAGGCATTCATTTGATCCATATACAAAGGTTTCCCAATAGAGCTGGCTATATTACTGATCATCCTTTTTGACCAGAATTGCAGTGGTAGGAAGGGTAGTTTTATCCAGATTGGTACACTATTCAAGCCTTCCTTTTCAATTTGACATAGATGCCTGCCAGGGTTTCACTATAACAGGCCTATTATCAAAAAACCAAGGCCCTTGCTCTAATACCTAATTATAGGCAGATTCCAATTCAGACCTGACCAAATATACTCCAGTTTTTAGACAGCTTATTGTGAAATTACCAAAAGTCTTCCACTTCATATCCAAGTATCCCCTAATTACTTGTATTGGTATTCTTGCTCCCGTCACATATGTCAATAGTGTATGTTGCCAAGCCCTCAGTTCATCTTGCACATCTTCAATTGTATATTCAACCCCTTTTTTCCCCTGAATCTCCTTTGGTTCAATAAATTCCAAGCTGTGCTCTTTCACATAATCTCTATTTGGTTCTATGACAGTTGCATGTGATCCTTTTTTGGCATTGCATACCTTCTTGAATCAAATTCTCTTTCCGCTGCACACCCCCAGATGTTGTATTTTGCAGAGTTGGGAAGTTTACATCATTCCTTTCTATTCTTTGTTCGTTCTCTATTGATTGCCTTTGTTTATCCTATTCTTGGTCGAGTTGGCAATCCACCTCAGCACTATTTTTTTCCATGTCATCATTTCTCACATGGGCCCTTTCCATCTCAACTTTTGTGGTATCTCCACGCGCCTCATTATTATTCACACATTCCCCACGCGCCCCCAAATTCAAGATGTTGTTCTGAGAAGCCCTCATTAATGGATCATTATTCAGATTCCCAGTTGTCTTAATTGCATTTAATTCAACTCTTAATTTGACATTTTCAGCCATTAATTCCTCCATTTGGCGCTCAAAATTCAAAAATCTTGTATGAAAATTCAGAGATTTTGCCGAAACAGTTACCTCATCTCGTAAATTCCCCTGGCTGTCATTGCCGGATTCTCTCTGTCTTCCTTCCTTCGATCAAAGATCTATTCATCCCTTCATCAAAATCCGAACTTAAATCCTGTATTTTCTCTGGACAGATGTCACTCACATCAGTGAAATTCTGAGTCCCTAACGCAATTATGGTTTCAGACTTGCCCAAGAGTTTAGGATTGTCATGTGTTTTTGCCCACTCCTCCCACAAAATCTCTGGCGAAATGATCTCCAGGCGCTTCCCTCGTTCGAGTTAATGTCGGGTCTTAATTGTTGGCGGCATTATTGATCGCTGGTTATTTATCTTTCAACTTGCAATATAACAAAATTAAAAGTAAACACATGTATATGCAAATATCTCATAATTATTGCATGCAGTCTAATCAAACAAACAATGCTATTTAAGAATCGAAAGTTAGGAGCAATGCAAGTGAATTCATCTTTTTATATTTTACTTAAGTTAGTCGTGATTAATTCAGATATTAAGATTATTCTTTATAGCCAAATAATATATATTTTTTATACTATTAATTTTTTTATCTACGTGGTACATATCAATACACTTTTTAAAACCTTATAATATACTTTATTTTATAAACAGATCCGAACTTGACTCGGGTTACTAGGCTAGTATGACATAACAGGAAACAAGTAAGAAAACCAAGCAGAACCTATAAGAATCCGTAGTTAATATAATCAATTAGCTGTGCACTATTTTGGAGCCTTAACTCATTGGTTCAAGAATCTGGGTTGCTTTCAGGGGTTGAATAAACCAAGAATCCTTAATGACTCGCTATCCACTCGAGTATAGAGCTTTAAGGAGACATGTATAACAATTTGCAACCCTACTGAAAGGTCGTTCAACAGCATTAGTTTCATCAGCAATTGTTCCACAGCATTTCAATTATGCGAGTACAAGGACCCTTTTACTGTGCTAAACGAAGGTCTAGAAATCCCCGCTTATGACCATTATTGGAGCTAAGTACGTGTGAAATATTTTCTGCGCCTAAGAAGTATGCCATGGAAGGATAGCGTCGATGACATTATCAAGCAGCTTTACGCTGGAGGAGGACAAATAATTCCACCATCATCCTGTAGCTGGACGGCGAAAGGGTGGAGGAGTTTGCAACTTTCTCAGTGAACCGAACAAATAGCTCATCCATGATCTCGACTCCAAAGTGCTCAACAAGTAGCCCTCCCAAAGCAGCTCTCAAGTGTGAGATGAACATCTGGATGTTAGGAGCTGTTTCTTTTGTCACTGGGGCGCGACCCGATGGTTCCAATTTCACAATTTCGAAGCATCCATTTCTCTTTATCAGGTTCTCTAACTCTTGTGGAGTTGGATGGTAGCTGGGTAAGTTGAACGAGTCTACTTTATCTTCACTCACCAATCCCTACGAACAAGATTGCCAAAAATTCAGTTAGTCACAAAGGCTGCTTGCCTTTGACAAAATTAGAAGGTCTTCCATTTGAGTGATAATTAATCATTAATTTTTTTTTATGAGGTAAACATACCATGTTGGCCATGTCCAAGAGGCTGTCTCCCAAAAGATCAGCTACTGCCATTATAGGACTCTGAGAAGGGGCGGTCCCAACCGGGAGACATGGGATGACAAGGGTCATAAGACCTCCAGAAACAAGTTCCTGTGCTCTAGCCTCCAAGAAGGAATCCATATCTCTAGCAAATTGAGCTGAGTAAGCCTTAATAACTTGATTAGGTGCATTCGTGTAGTAAACTCTGCCCTTGTTCCAGGCAGGCGATTGCTTGTCAACCACATCCTTTGGAACTCTTGATAGCCAGTGAAGTGCATACGAAGCGTTGACAAAGTGCAGAGAGGCCTTGGGGAATAAGCGGCCGTGAAAGGAACCAGGGACACCAGCTGCAAAGTAGTGCCGATCATTGGGCAGCGAATTGAAAAGCGTGTTGAAATCGTTGGAAACATGGTCATTAAAGAAAACTTGAAATTCAAGCACTTGAGAACCAAAACCATGAGATTGGCACTTCAGTTCAACAGAATCTATGATGTTTTTCACTGTGATGAACGTGTTGGGTCCAACAGAGCACCCCAAATCTGCAATACCAATCGAGCCTGAAGATGTAGTCAAGTGATTTACATCAAATATCTCAGCAATCGCGTTACTGATCAAGGCCTTGGCACTTGCCACTGCCCCCGCCTGCAACCAAAAACAACCATATGCTTAAAACTTTTTAGCTTCCACTTGCACCATGTTAATGAAAACATCATACTTGCATCACGTCAAGCATTGTATAAACTGCGACTAGTCTGCAGATGAAGAAGAAAAGCAGCTTAATTTGCCCTGCATCTCTGCATAGAACTTTCTACTTTAAGACACTCTCCCTGTCATTGGGACATAGCAAGTGGTATCAATTTTAGAATAAATTTCAGTATATCGTAATCTTTAACATGTTAAGTCCTCCCGGGCCGAATGACGGGGGCAATCATGGAAGGAGATTTACATTTGCAGTGATCGGACTGACGAGTATAAGAAAACAGAAGGGAGTACCTGATAGGAGGAGTTGTGTCTGTAACTATGAGGCCCATCTCCACCAACCATGGCGAATGACAAAGCACCTGGTTCATCAGCCATCTCTCTCCTTCTCTTCCTCTCCTCTCCTGTCTGTGTTTCTCTAAATTTATAGGCGTTAAAGGGGTTGCGCTAACCTCAAGTGGGAGTAGTTTGTCTTGACAGCAAAGAAGGCAAAGATACAGAAACTTGTAGAAGCTCCGGTCTCCGGATGGTTATAGAAACCTGTCATAGCGCTCATACACATACAGTGGCTTTGTTCACTTTGCCGTCACACAATCAGACAAACCCCGAGATCCACCGTCACCGTTACCAAACGATGACAGATGGTCTTATCCGGTACAGGCCGCAGACACCAAAAAATTATTTTACTGGTCAGCAGTTAATAGTTTAATGTCTAATCAATTATTCAACGCTACAAAAAATATAGGTCAAGATGCGGACTTGGAGCCTGTGATACCCCCTAAAAAATTTCTTTTTCTTGGGAGAAATGAGTATTTTTTAATAAATAAGTTTGTGCTCTTTTGTTAAAATTAAGAAAATAAATTGGGATTGTTTCTGAAATTTTCGGTCGAATGATAATGGTTTCATTCGAATCAAAACTTATTGATGATAAAGTTTTTGATTTCTGAAATATTCCATCGAAGGAAAATGGTTTTGCTTCAAATGAAAATGGGTTTATTTTGAATTTTTTTTTGCTAATTACACATATGTCCCTGAGGTTAGCGTATAATTACAGTCAAGGACATTAAGTTTCAATATACCGTGACCAAAAACTTTAAAAATGTAACAACCGTATCCATCCGACTGGGTTCCGTTAAAAAATTATACTTTTTGACTGATGTCATCTTTACGTATTTTTAAAATGACAATAATGCCCTTATATTATATATACCGAATAAATTTTAAAGTCTTCCTTTTTCCTTTTTTCTTTTTAAGAAAATTAAGAATAACCCCACATTATTTGCACTTATACACGTAATTGCATCCTGATTTCAAAAACTAGGTTTATTAGAACTCTAATTTGAAAATTAGGGTTCCAAAACCCTAATTTGAAAATTAATTCACAGTGAATTTGAAATCGCCGCCGGCAGTCCCCCCCGCAGCCGGCAGCCTCCCTCGCCCCACCACTCCCGCAGCCTCTCCCTGCACCACCCGACCACGCCGGCAAGCCTGTCCGACACCCACGTTGCCGACAATCCCTTCACAAACCCATACCGCCGACAACTCTTTCTCTCTCTAAAACCTTATTTCAGACACACTATCACGCCTCCCTCTGCCCCAATATTGTCCAAGTTTCAATTCAATTCCATGACCAGCGTTGTATTGCCACCGATCTCGCCGGCACCACCGGCTACTGCCTCGTCGTGGTTGGGTTGGCCTCACCGTGATCTCGTCGATGACGCCGAAGAGGCTGTGGGACCAGGCGAGGACGATGAGGCCTATATCAATGTGGTAGAGGCAGGTGAATAGGTTTGGATGGCAGGGAGTTGGCACCAGCGATGGTGGCTGCACAGCCGCTTTGGTGGGGTGGGGGTGGTGGTGAGAGATGAAGGTGGTAGCAGCGGTGGGGTGGGGGAAGGAGAGTGGTGTGCGGGGTAGTGGGGGAAGAGAGAGAGAGAGAGAATTTAAGATAATGGCATTTGAATAAATAGATTTGTAACTTCAGGGTAATAAAGTTATTTTATTGAAATCGTTAGGATTTTTAAGATTCCCTCTGATCAACGAATATAAGTGTAATTTGTAAAAACTATTGTCTTTACTTGTAATTATACCCTAACCTCAGGGACATAGGTGTAATTAGCCCAAATATTTTGCTTCGAACGAAAAGTATTTAATTTGAGAAAAGCAAGGACTGAAGTTTTCATTTGAATGAAAAGTTCTTACTCGAATGAAAAGTACTTTTCGGTTGAATGAAAAACAAGTTTTGAAGAAACCATTTTCACCGCTGTCGGATTCGGTCGAATGAAAACTTGATTTCTGTCCTATATAAATAGCTTTCTTTTTCTCTTTCTAGCCTTTTTGGGAGTTCTCTATTCCTTTTTCCCTTGCGGTGGAGAGAGAAAGAGAGAAGGCTTGGGAAGTTTAGGAGCTCTAAGGTGGAGCTTAAGGATTGGTATTTCTCAAAAGCTTGGCTAAGGTAAGGGCTTACTTTTAAAATTCAAATCAGCGATGGACCAATCGCTCGTGTAAGTCCTTAATTTCTTTTTGAAATTCGAACTTCTTTAAATAGAGTGAAACGATTCTTCTTCTCATTTTGTTTTGAACTTCATTATGGGTAATATGTTTTTCAATACTATGACTTGTAGAATTCGATTTTCGTTGGAATTTGTCTGACCTCAGAATTTGCCATATTGATGTCGTTGTTTCAGTGATTAATGGTTATCATTATTTCGTAAACTTTGGATATTGTTTGACATGTCTGGTATTTGATAATGGTTATCTTGAGATTTTTTTTTGTGACTTTATGAGCCATGTCACAGTGTATGTGACTTATTTCTAACTTACCCACGTGGATTGAAACGTGGGCTAGTTCAGGGGAGTTAAGTTAGAGATCGTGATCTTACTTTCTGAATCGGCCTCATGTGTCAGGAATGACGTATGTGACCACTTTCTAAATGGCTCTCTAGTGTCTATCTCCGTACTCATATATATATTTTGACATTTGATATTTGGTCTGATAGTGTCTGTCTCCGTACTCAGATATATTTTAACATTTGATATTTGGTCTGACCTCTGTTCAGTCGAAACTGGTGTGCCTTTGAAATATTGTCCTTCAGATATAATTTGACATTTGAAATTTGGTTTGATGTCCGTTCCGTTGAAACTTTTGTGTCTGTCTTTGTATTCATATATGTTTTGACAGTTGAAATCTGGTTTAATTATTCATTCCGT
Organism: Escallonia herrerae; assembly: GCA_033070095.1. Lineage (NCBI taxonomy): Eukaryota > Viridiplantae > Streptophyta > Magnoliopsida > Escalloniales > Escalloniaceae > Escallonia > Escallonia herrerae. The sequence goes on along the minus strand of JAVXUP010003809.1, from coordinate 15,215 downwards.
TGAAAAGTTTTTGTACTTCCAAAATTTCGTTTCTCAGATATTTTTGTTTCAGACTGATTGGTCCTTTGAGCGACCTTACTGGGCATTTGGCTCATTCCCTTATTGTTTTTGCTTTCTGGTGATTAGTAGGTAGGATTTTGGATTTGAAGGGCTCGCTGTGTGACCAAGGGTTAACTGCCTTATTTCAGAGTTAGTATTGACGTTTAAGTGTAACATCTAAGACAAGTTAGTATTACTTAGGTTTTGTTTTGAAACTCCGTGTTGGAGAAATATTTGGATTGTATAAAATCTTTGAACCCCTATGTTAGATATTGATGTATTTTTTAGAATTATAAGTTGTGCTCTGATTTACCATTTTGGAGTCTTCCGGTAATTATAGGAATTTATCTAATATCTGTTTATCCGGCATTAATGCACCGAAAATAAATCTGGGGCGTTACAGGGCCAAGCAAGAGAACGGGCTCAAACCAAAGTTAAATTTGAAAAACCAGTTCAGATAAAATTATGTGTTTCAGCCCATGATCTGGTTAGCAGAAAGGTCAAATTTGATTACAATCATTCTCAAAATTAAATGAAGAAAGATAGTCATTTAATTGATCAAATCAGATGATTAAGGGGACAAAAATCTCCTTAATTACAAAGTCAAAACTCAAATTACAGATTTTTCAAATTTAAGCCTGCCATCTTGCCTATAAATAGAGGGCTTGGGGTAGAGAAGAAGGGGACATACAGGGTCTCCGCGATCAAAGCCTAAGCTCCGCCGAAACGCTGTCGTCTCCCAGGTTGTGCTTCATATGAAGAACAATACGCACTAACGCAGTGCCGTTCTTCAATCGAGCACTTCCAAGTCACGAAGATCAATTTCTCTTTTGCCTCAAATCAAAGAAGTATTAGCCTTCAACATCAGTGATTCTACAAGTCAAGGATTGCATACTTGTTCTGGATAAAGCTTCGAAGCCCTCAAACAAATGCCGCCTCGACGATCTTTCAACCGTGAAGTTTGAAGAAGCCAAAATCCAAGTTTCAAGATCAAGCTATTTTAGCCCTTGGATCGTGATCAAATCGAAGATCGAATAAGAGGATTTTATATTCATTTTATGTAAAAATCATTGAATGGTGTACCCTTTACATTATAATTGTTAACTCAAAATTTGTGCATTATTTCTTGTCTCGCAGATTTAGACACTAAATTTGTCTATACACAGGCTTCTGCCCCCCACACCCACCTCTATATTCAACAAGATTTCTGATCTCTCCTCTCTAAAGACTCGGACTCTCTCTCTATACATGTCCATGTGTGTCTCCTTTACAAGATTACTTCAGGAGAAAGTGAATGGGATTTTGCTGTTGTTGTTAAGGGGGTATAAATAGTGAGAGACAGAATATGAAGAGGATTATAACTACCGTTGATTCATCTACACAAAGCTCTATTTTTTTTTTGGATTCTTGTCGGGTTCACCCGAACCGCCGAACCCGGTCGATTCTCACGTGGTGCTTTCACACCCTACTCGGCGCATTTGTAGACGCTTTAACATACCACATATTTAAATAAGACTTGAAGTATATATCTATTTAGTTTTCCATTTCACTTCTACTAGGGGATAAATAACTATTTTGTCTTTTCCTTTTCCTTTTATTTTTGACATAAAAAATAAAGGGATAATTTCATTTTAGTCCCTTATACTTTATCCTTTTTTATTTTGGTCTCTGACTTTTAAAATCGTTAAAAACAGTTTATGTACTATTTGTCGTCATCAAGTAAGTCCTTCTGTTCCATTTTTCCATCCAAAAGGCCACGTGATAGGCACATACATGGTCACACTTTTAAGGGTGTTTCTGTCAAGCCATGCCAAACAAAACGAAAAGTCCAAAACAAACCACCACTATCCATAATACCAAGAAGACGAACACAATCCAATGTTTCCTCACTCCTCCTCTCTCCCTTCTCCCCTCTGCAATAAGAAACGTACATCTTCTTAAATTTGGCTTCCATTCAGAGTTCAACAATGCCATCATTGTCATTTTTCTCACCATTAACGTGCTACTGCAACAACTAAATAGGCCTCTTATTTTTTTCATATCCCTCATAAAGAGACCACTGCTTAAAATTGTTAATGTTTCAATTAGGGACTACTGATTAGAGTAACATTGAACGACATTGGTGAAGCCGCCCTCTCACTCTGGCTCTCCAGCTCTCTCATGCATACAAACACATGCTCATATGTAGAATTTTATGTACGCGCTGAGAGGAGGAAGGGACTAGGGAGTACCTGAAAAGAGGAATTGCGGTTATAGCTGTAAGACCCGTCACCATTCATGGGAAATGCTTCGGTTGATGCCAGGGCTACCATCTCTTCTTGCTCTCTCTTTGTGCTTCTGCAGTGAAACCGGTTGGCAGTGACCCTTTATATCAGTCATGATAACCGCACAAGCATTCACATTCTGTTAGCGTTCCCTAGACATGGTAAGAGCCATAGAATTCTTTGGTATGTTCATCTAGACTGGCCTCACAACCTCAATGTTTTAAACGAACGAGACAAAAACTGCCAACTTCTTGCGACTGAATTAAGAAGAAAAGGGCCAACACATGCAAACAAAATGCAGCAAAAAGTTTCAAGAAAATAAAATCTCAGCCGGCCGGCTGGTCAACCACTATTGATCTAAGCCGTGTTCATGTCATTTTTGCAAACTCGATTAGCTTCAATCTGGGAGGTCAAGAAAACATAATCTTTCGTTTATCCTGTTAGAAATGGACCCGATCCTTTCTATGAAACAGAAGCATCAGAACAGAAAGTAGGTATGTTCTTAAAGGGACATGTTGGCTTGTTTTAAAGCTAATTTTCAGATTGATAACACTCAAACAAGTGATATTATGGAGGCAAAACAGGTCTGCACTTTCAGCAGGTTACAAGGCAAAATAGGGGAGAAATTGAGTTGTTTTATTTTATTTTTTACTAGAACACAGCTCACATTCTTTCGCATTTACCCACTCATTTCAGCAGACCACACATGCTAAAGCCTCTCCCATACACTATTAGTAAGCTAACACGTGGCCTACATGTAAGACACAAGCTACCTCAAGTTACTAGTTACACAAAGACACAACCATAGTTAACAAAACTAGCTAACACAAACCAATGACAACACATTATATCTCAAAATTCTCCCCCTTATTGTGTTGTTGTTTGACTCCAAGCGCTTCTCTGAATTTCTGAAACTTTTCTCTTGGAAGTTCCTTGGTGAAAATGTCAGCCACTTGCTCTCCGATATGCAAAACTCGAGTTTAATTTATCCATCATCAATTGCTTCTCTTATGAAGTGATGTTTGATAGCAATGTATCTTGTTCGACTGTGGTAAACTGGGTTCTTCGCCATAGGTATGGCTGATTTATTGTCACAAAATAGTTTCGTGCCTCCTTCTTGCTTCTCTCCAACATCCTTTAAAATTCTCCACAACCAAATAGCTTGAGAAGTCGCCAATGATGCTGAAACATACTCAGCTTCTGCAGAGGATTGAGTAACCGATTGTTGTTTCTTTGACACCCATGAAAACATCCCGGAACCAAGTGAAAAACAGTAGCCCGAAGTGCTCTTCATATCAACCACACAACCACCCCAATCGTTATCACAAAAGCCAAACAACTTCAAATCAGAATTTTTGGAGTACTTGATTCCATGATCAATCATGCCTTGAATGTATTTGGCACCCTTTTCACTGCTCCCAAGTGAAAATGGTTGGGGTTGTGCATAAATCTTGATAGCAAACTTGTTGCAAACATGATGTCGGGCCTTGTTGCGGTGAGGTATAATAAGTTTCCAACCAAACTTCTATAGACACTTGTATCAACTTTCCTTCCACCATCTTCCTTTTTCAATTCCTGATTCACTAAAAGCGGTGTGTCCTTCGGATTGCAACCATACATACAAAACTTCTTCAATATATTTTCAGCATATTTCTTTTGAGAAATGAACACACGTTTCTCATCTTAAGAAATCTCTATGCCAAGAAAATGATGAAGCAGCCCCATGTCACTCATTTCATACCGTAGCATCATTTCCTTTTTGAACTCTTTCATCATTTTTCCATTGTTTCCGGTAAATAGCAAATCATTAACATAAAGTGCAACAATAAGGATGCTTGATGCCCCTTCTTTCTTCACGTACAAAGTTGGCTCACTTTTGCTTTTCTCAAAACCTTTCTCATGGAAGTAACCGTCAATTTGACTATAACAAGCTCTCGGAGCTTGCTTTAGTCCATACAACGCCTTTTTTAATTTGCACACCTTATTTTCTCCACCTTTCGCCACGAAACCTTGAGGTTGCTCAACATAAACCTCTTCATTCAATTCACCATTCAAAAATGCAGTTTTGACATCAAGTTGGTACAACAACCAACCCTTTTAAGCCGCTAAAGCGATGATAGTTCTTACCGTATCCAAATGAGCAACCGGAGCAAATGTCTCTTCAAAGTCAACTCCAGACTATTGTGAATACCCTTTGCAACCAACCTTGCTTTGTTTCTTTGCACCGAGCCATCCGAGTTGTATTTCACCTTATACACCCACTTCACACCAATGATTCCTTGTGTAAAGGTCTTTCAACTAACTCTCATGTTTTATTCTTTTTAATCACAGCAATTTCTTCTTCTATAGCATTTCTCCAAGCTTCCTCCTTCACAGCTTCGTCAAAGCTTTCGGGTTCAATAACACAGAAATTGCAAGTTTGATAAATGTCACTCAAACTCCTTAATTTTCTAGGAGTAGAGCTTGAGGATAAGGTGTTAGAGCTTGGATTTGAACTTGATGATCTTGGTGAGTCTCCACCTGTCTCCTCTTCGTTCGTTTCATCATCTCGTTCCTCTTCATGGCCTGAAATTGGTTTACAAACTTCATTTGACAGCCCTTTTTCTCAATATTGCTGTCCTCCCAATTTCAACGTGCATTTTCATCAAATAAGACATATCGACTTATAACAATCTTGTTGTTCTTCAAGCTATACAGCCTATAGCCTTTTGATTTCAAGCTATACCAAACAAAGATGCATTTCTCGCTTGTTTCATCCAACTTGTATCTTCTTTCTTTTGGAACTCGTGCATAACACACCCAACCAAAAACTTTAAGATGTCTTACCGAAGGCTTTCACTCACTCCAAGCTTCAAATGGAGTCTTGTTACTTAAGGCCTTTGTTGGAGACCTATTAATCAAGTACACAGCTATATAAGAAGCTTCGGCCCCAAATTTTTTAGGCAATCCTTTCTCATAAATCATGGATTTAGCCATTTCCAATACGGGTTGGTTCTTCCTCTCTGAAACTCCATTTTGTTGTGGTGTACCCAACCGTAAGTTGTCTTTCTACTCCTTCTTCTTCACAAAATTTATCAAACTCACTTGAATTTTACTCGTTTCCTCTGTCACTTCTCAGTTTTTTTTATAAAGCAACCACTTTGCTTTTCAACAAGACATCTGAATTTCTTAAAAATACCAAAAACTTCAGATTTTTGTCTCATAAATAGATCCACGCCATGCGAGTATAATCATCAATAAACAAGATAAAGTACCTATTTTAGGAATGCGAGGGAGTGCGCCTAGGTCCACACACATCCGTATGCACCAACTCCAATTTCTCCTTAGCCCTCCATGCCACCTCTTTTGGGAAAGGTTGGCGATGACACTTTCCGAGAGCATATCCTTCACAAACATCATGCTTATCTTCAATGGTAGGCAAACCTTGCACCATTCCCTTTTGAGACAACAACTCGAGTCCTTGAAAATTCAAGTGCCTAAATCGTTTATGCCATAACCATGACTCATCCTTGATTTTCACCTTCAAAGCAACACTTTTCATGTACTTTAAGGTAAATGGAAAGCTTCTATTACTTTGCATTTTTATCTTCTTCACAACCTTTCTTGACTTCCCATTATCATAAAATAATGTATCCATCTCCAACAAAATCCAGCTTGTAACCATGCTCCAAAAGCTATCCAACACTCAATAGATTTTGATCAAGCTCCGGAACAAGTAGAACATCCCTAATAAATCTACTACCTTCATTAGTTTGAATGCCAATAGTTCCTTTGCCTTTTGCTTAACCAAAGCACCATTTCCCAGCTTTACGTAGAACTTAAAAGTGTTGTCCATGTCTAGAAAAATATTCTTATCAGCTGCCATGTGATTGCTACAGCCACTGTCCAAAAACCAAACATCATTTTTATGCTTCATAATGCTTTGACAAGCATAGAACAAGTTCTCTTCATCACCTCTTTCTTCGGCACACTTTGCTTGCTGATTATTTGTCGTTCTACAATCCTTTTTTACATGCCCAAAGCCACCACAATTATGACATCTTGGCTTTCCTTTGAACCAACAATCTTTTGCCTAATGATTGTCCTTTTCACAAATGTGACACTTCCTTGAACTACCTTCACCATTACCATTTTTAGCAAAATGATTTTTGCCTCGTCCCTTTCCTTTTCCAAATCCTCCTCTTTCATTTCCATTTCTTCCTTTTCCCCTTGCAAATCCTCCTCGAAAGGAACTTCTTGGGGTTTGATTGCTTCTTCTTTGTTCTTGATTTGAAAACTTCTTTACTTCACTTGTGGAATTCATATTGAACTTAGATTGAAAAACACTCTCAATTGCTTTTTCGGACTGACGTAACAACCTTTGCCATAAGATTTCAATGAGGCCATTAAATCTAGAACACTCAACTTCTCAATATCTCTTGTTTCTTCAATAACAGCCACTTTAGGGTCAAATCTTTCCGGCAAACAAATCAAAATTTTTTTAACCATTCTTCTATCACTAATTTCTTCACCATGTGTCTTCATTTGATTTACTAAATCCACAAATCTTGTAAATAACTCAGTCAATGTTTCACTTTCCTTCATTTTCATATTTTCAAGATCTTTTCTAAAAGTTAGAAGATTTATAGCTCTTACCTTTGCATCTCCATGGTACTCATCTTCAAGAATATCCCAAGTCTCCTTTGCTTTTGTAGCCCTAATGATTCTTAGAAAAATAGATTTGGCCAATTCCCTCAGGAAGTGCATTTGCATCTCTTTGTCTAATTTCCTCCAATTGCTTCTTTTGAGCAGCCGATAAACTCTCTACCGATTCGGGTTCGGTATACCCATTTTCTACCAAATCCCAAAGCCCCATAGATCTGAAAATGATCTTCATTTTCACATACCAAAAGTCATAATTTTCACCATCAAACTAAGGTACAAAACCAAGTTGTGACCCGCTTGTATTGTATTTGCCATGAATAGATATCTTCATCATGGCTGATTTCGGCATCGATTCGTCGCGCCTAATCTGCTTCTACGGACCTGGCTCTGGTACCAGAAAATGTTGGCTTGTTCTAGAGCTAATTTTCAGATTGATAACACTCAAACAAGTGATATTATGGAGGCAAAACATGTCTGCACTTTCAGCAGGTCACAGGGCAAAACAGGGCAGAAACTAAGTTGTTTTTTTTTTACTAGAACACAGCTCACATTCTTTCACATTCACCCACTCATTTCAGCAGACCACACATGCTAAAGCCTCTCTCATGCGCTATTAGTAAGCTAACAAGTGGCCTACATGCAAGACATAGCTACCTCAAGTTACTAGTTACACAAAGACATACACAACCATAGTTAACAAAACTAGCTAACACAAACCAATGACAACACATTATATCTCAACCGGACAAAGGAAGTAATGTATGAACTCCTTACCATGTTGGCCAATTCCTCGAGACAAGATCCGAAAAGATTGTACCCCATATCAAGAGTGGTATGTGCATGACCATCTGGAAGACCAAGAATCAGAATTACTATGAGCCCTCCGGGCACAAGCTCTTGCGCTCTAGAACTTATAAAAGCCTCCATGTCTTTGGTGAACTGGACTGAATAAGCATCACCAACTTCTCTCCTGCCAGTGTAAGTAACTTCCCCCTTATTTCATGCAAGAGAATCTTTATCTGTGACTTTTTTTGGAATTTTCGAGAGCCAATGCAGTGCATACGAGGAGTGTGCAAAATGAAGGCAGGCACTAGGAAATAAACGGCAGTGGTAAGAACCCGGCACACCCGAAGAAAAGTACTCCTGAGAGGCAGAATGGCATTGAAGAGCGTGTTGAAATCGTTTCCAATGTGATCGTTGAAAAAGATTCTAACGCTGTTGTTCGGATTCGTACTTTACTTTGACAGCATCAGTGATGTTTTCAACTGCAAAGAATGTGTTTGGATTCGTACTACACTTAGAATTCCACTTACCTGGTAAGTGGAATTCTGATGTAGCTATCGGGGCCATTGCCTCCATTCATGTGGTAAGTGCAGGAAGACTTGGTGTGGTTCTTCATTTGCTTCTCTCTGTGTGCGCGCTTACGTGTATATCCACGTTGTTGTGGGAAGATTTTGCCTTTTATAAGCATGGATATTTCATCAACTTTACCATGTGATATTGCATCTGCATAGCATCTTACTTCAACAAAATGGAACTTTTTTGGTAAACAACTGAACACTAAACAACAATATAAGTTGAGAGTAGATAAACAGATGAGCAGAGCCAAGATGGGGACAGATAAATTTGATTTAGTTACATAAGCTTGAGCGGTTGTCATATTGGGAAGTCTACCAGTGTTTTATGAGAAGATAGATCATGTTTCTGCTACTTTTGCTTGCAGCGGCATGCATACTAATATTGTAGGCTAGATTTTTTCTGAAGACCTGCACCATATGAACACCTTTCTGAGAGTAGGTAAAGGGAACGATTTTTCTAAGTTGATTCCCTTCGACATTTTGAACTTGTTTGGGATCTTCATGTTCCTGCATCTATTGATTACGTCTGGTTTGTCAGGCTCCATTTTAAATTTCAGTTTTCATTTCAAGGGACAGTAAGAAAATGTTGCCGAGTATGCTCATGTGCCAACTGTTACTGAAGCATGCAGTTGAAACATGAAAGACTAGTTCTTGATCAAGCCGCTTTGCGCTTCAGATGGACCAGTCTTAATTTTCTCCCTGCTTGTCATGGAATTTATTCAGATGGATGCAACAACATTGCTCACTTCCAAAGTGCTCTTTCCCCGAAAAGCCTTGGTGTCAAAGTGATCGATTGGTTCACATGAGCTGATCCGTTGTCAGTTCACCAACCAAAGGTTCCATTTGCAAAATTGTTAAGTTCTCATTTCTCTCGGTCAGGGTTCCTACTTCTTGTGGGGATGGATTTGTTAACTTCAAGTGCCATCTCCACCAAGCATGGAAAACAATAATTACTAGGTACATCAATTATCTCTCTTCTTCTCTTCTCTCTGCATGCTAATTTTCCATGTTTGTTTATACTTTGATGTTATCAGAAAGAAAAAGTCAATTAGTAACAAAAAGAAGAAAAAAAAAAGTCAACGAAAAAGAAAGGAGTTCACAAATCCAAACCCGCGACCAAAATTTTTCCTAGGAGTGGTTTTCAAGTGCATCTACCTAGTAATGTCCCTTTCTTCGACAACAGGTAGCATCATGCTTTCCTTATTCTCGTAATGCTATGTCTAGAACTCAATGAAACGTGTCCTAGGTTTGATAACGAAACGATGGAAGAAGTCTTTGCCCTTATCTTTTGAGCTTTCTTCAGAGTCCTTCTTAGCAACATGTGTGCACGCCTCTGTTTTCCTAATATGACCTTACAGGAAACAAGTAAGAAACCCAAGCCAAATCTATAAGAATCCGTAGTTAATATAATCAATTAGGTGTGCACTATTTTGGAGCCTTAACTCTTTGGTTGAAGAATCTAGGTTGCTTGTAGACAGGTTTTCAGCGGTTGAATAAACCAAGAATCATTAATGACTCGCTGTCCACTCGAGTATAGAGCTTTAAGGAGACGTGTATAACAATTTGTGACCCTACTGAAAGATGGTTCAACAGCATTAGTTTCATCAGCAATTGTTCCACCAGCATTTTGCCAATTAAGCGAGTACAATGTCCCGCAATTTTTGATATGGAGGCTAATTTTAAAAGAAACGTCACGCAGGCGCCTAATAGACGCTTACGAAGACGCTTATGAGACGATGAATGGGTAAGGTCTTCAGAATATTCTATACTCTTATTGTACATAAGAGATAGATCTAGAGATGATTTTAGAATGGTAGAGAACCTTGTAAATAGTTAGAGAATTCTAGAAGCAGAATATGATTCGTAGGATCGAATGTATCTCCACCGTCCGTCGAGAGGTGGACTAGTATAAATAGCCAAGGCCTCACTTGGCCAAAACACACAAGTATTCTTGTACTCAAGCAATACAAGCATACATTCCCCCAAACTCTCTCTTGTGTTCTTCTCTTGGTTCTTTTGCTTTTAGCATCGCCCACCCCGAGTGGAAGGCTGACTTAGCACGAGCAAGGGGCTCACTAGCTAAGTGCCGTACTGTTCGACGTAGCGAGAAAGTTCGGTCCGTGACAGGTGGTATCAGAGCCAGGTTACGAGGGGTCGTGCCAAGCAGGGAGCAACAATGGTAGGCAAGGATACTAGTGTGGGAGCATCCGGAGTTGCCGAGGAGAATGTCGTTGCGGAACGTGGGCGAGATCCACTTCCACCCATCGGGTGGGAAGAAGGGTGGTCGTGGCCAAAGCAAGTCAAGAGACACAATCGTTTTCTTGGATGAACGAACGTGTGTCTTGGAGGAAACCATGGGCGATGTGAAAGACCGCTTGGGCTATGTCGAGCAAAACCTCCAAACCTTGGAGGATCATGTGTTGGAGGAGCTCGAGTCGCTCAAGAAGGCAGTGATGGGTCAAGATGAACTGCGCACTCGATTCATGGAGTTGTTCGCGAATCTTCAAGAACAACTCGACGTGGTTAAAGTTGGCGTGGAGGAGACGAGGCAAGAAACGACCATGTGCAAGAGGGCCATTGCGGGTGGAGCCGTCGTCATTCATAGTCCCAGGGTGGACATGCCAAAGCCGAAGGAATTTGGCGGCAAGCGGGATGCGAAGGAGCTAGACAACTTCATATGGCATATGGAGCGCTACTTTGATGGTGCTAGCATTATGGATGAAAAGGCTAAGGTAAGGACTGCTACCCTGTGTAGGAAGCACAATGATATCGAGAAAGGCTTGTGCACCATAGACACTTGGGATGTGTTCAAGAAGGAGATCAAGAGGCAGTTCTACCCCGAGAACGTTACCTATGAAGTGAGGAAGAAATTGAGGGAGTTGAAGCATAAGAGTAGTATCCATGATTACGTGAAGGAGTTCACTACTCGCATGCTCCACATTCCTAACATGACAGAAGAAGACCTCCTCTTCAACTTCATTGACGGCCTCCAAAATTGGGCTAAGCAAGAACTTCAACGCCGAGGCGTGAAGGACAATGACGAGGCCATAGCGGTGGTGGATTCGTTAATGGAGTATGCAAGAGTGGGGGACTCCTCGAAGGGGAGGAATACACAAGTGGCTTCAAAGGGTAACCACGCCAAAGGTGGGGGAGACAAACCAAAGGCGTGGAACAAGGGAAATAATCAAGCTGGCACCAGCAAGTCCGAGGGCCATGGCAAGCTAGAGGAGAGGCGAGCCAAAAGCAAACCCAAGTATGGATGCTTCTTCTGCGGAGGGCCGCATTGGGCAAGGGATTGCCCACGACAAGGCAAGTTAAATGCCTTGGTCGAGGAGGACGAGGAGCCCGATAATGGAGCTGTGCACATGGGCTCGCTCCAAATCCTCAATGCTCTTCATGCCAAAGTTGTGGCGAAGGTTCCGACGGGAGAGGGCCAATCTTCTACGAGCAAAGGGTTGCTCTATGTGGAGGCTAAGTTGAACGGGAAGCCCACACAAGTGATGGTTGATACGGGGGCAACCCACAACTTCGTCATAATGGAGGAGGCCAAGCGGTTAGGCCTCAAAGTGGTTGGCGGCGGAGGATGGCTAAAATCCGTCAACACCAATGCAAAGCCTCTACAAGGTGCGGCACGACAAGTGAAGATGTGCCTTGGTTCGTGGAGGGGCTTAGTGGATTTCTCGGTGGCCCCGATGGATGACTTCAAGGTCGTGATAGGCCTTGATTTCTTGCGGCAAGTGAATGCCCTGGTGTCGCCTTACAGCAATGCGGTGTATATCATGGAGAAGGGAGCGTCGTGTGTGGTGCCTATGTCGGCGGGGACATCTAGCGCCAAGACTCTGGCCTCCATGCAACTGTCGGCGATGCAAATCGTGAAGGGAGTCAAGAAAGGAGAATCAACCTACTTGGCGGCCCTAAAGATGGAAGACCATGTGGGGGACTCAACCGAACCACTACCGAGGGAGATCGAGGAAGTCCTTGCGGGGAACAAGGACGTGATGCCGCCCGAGCTACCGAAGCGGCTTCCACCTAGGAGGGAGGTGGATCATCAAATCGAGCTTGAGTCGGGGCCAAGCCACCATCAATGGCACCCTATAGAATGGCACCGCCAGAGTTGGAAGAGTTACGGAGACAACTGACCGAGCTAAGAGAGGCGGGGTATATCCAACCTTCCAAAGCACCGTACGGAGCGCCAGTGTTATTTCAAAAGAAGCACGATGGTTCGTTACGGATGTGCATAGACTATCGGGCTCTCAACAAGGTAACGGTCAAGAACAAGTATCCAATACCATTGATCGCAGATCTTTTCGACCAACTTGAGAGGACCAAGTTCTTCACCAAACTGGATCTTCGGTCAGGGTATTATCAAGTTCGCATAGCCGAAGGAGATGAACCCAAGATCACATGTGTCACAAGATATGGAGCGTTTGAGTTCTTGGTCATGCCGTTCGGCTTGACCAACGCCCCAGACACGTTTTGCACACTCATGAACAAGATATTCCATCCTTACCTTGATCGGTTCGTGGTGGTCTATCTCGAAGACATTGTGGTGTATAGCAACACATTGGAGGAGCACGTGGAGCATCTCAAGACGGTGTTCGAGGTGTTGCGAGAGAACAAGCTTTATATCAAGCGGGAGAAGTGCTCGTTCGCCAAGGAAGAGGTGCACTTCCTTGGTCACATCATCAAGGGCAGAACGCTTCGGATGGATAAAGAGAAGGTGAAGGCGATCAAGGAGTGGGAGGCGCCCACAAAGGTCTCTGAGCTACGGTCATTTCTTGGCCTAGCTAATTATTATTGGCGGTTTATCAAGGGCTACTCAGCAAAGGCAGCCCCATTGACGGACCTACTCAAGAAGGGAAAAGCATGGGAATGGTCCAAGAGGTGCCAAACTGCCTTTAAGGGGTTGAAGGAGGTAGTGACGGAAGAGCCAGTTCTAGCTCTTCCCGATCACACGAAGGTGTTCGAGCTACAAACGGATGCATCCGACTTTGCAATTGGAGGAGTATTAATGCAAGAGGGGCATCCAATAGCGTTCGAGAGCCGCAAGTTAAATGACACCGAGCAGAGGTACACGGTGCAGGAGAAAGAGATGACCGCAGTGGTTCATTGCCTACGCACGTGGAGGCACTACCTGTTGGGGAGTCGGTTCTTGATCAAGACAGACAATATAGCTACTAGCTACTTCCAATCTCAAAGGAAGTTGAGTCCGAAGCAAGCTAGGTGGCAAGATTTCTTGGCCGAGTTCAACTACGTGATGGAGTACAAGCCGGGCAAGGCCAACTTGGTAGCGGATGCCTTAAGTCGGAAGGCGAAATTGGCGGCTATGTCAAAGGCAAAGGGAGACATCCTAGAGGGAATCAAGGAGGGAATTGAGCGTGATCCCTTAGCCAGACAACTCCTCAAGCTTGCGGAGAATGGGCAAACCCAACGATTTTGGGTGGAAGACGGCCTTCTCTACACGAAGGGCCAACGGGTGTATGTTCCTAAGTGGAACAACTTAAGGAAGAAGATCATTCGAGAGTGTCATGACACTCCATGGGCAGGTCATCCGGGGCAACGACGGACATACGCCTTGGTTGAGGCGTCATACTACTGGCCCCAAATGAAGGACGAAGTGGAGGTGTACGTGAAGACTTGTCTTGTGTGCCAACAACACAAGGTGGAAAACCAATTGCCAGTGGGATTACTCGAGCCTTTGCCTATCCCCGCACATCTGTGGGAGAGTGTAAGCATGGACTTCATTACATGCTTGCCAAAATCAGAGGGATGTGGCTCGATTATGGTTGTTGTGGACCGGTTTTCCAAGTACGCAACATTTGTAGCATCCCCAGCCGACTGCACAGCGGAAGAAGCAGCTCGATTATTTTTGAAGAACGTGGTGAAATATTGGGGGCTACCGAAGGTTATAGTGAGCGATCGAGACCCAAGGTTTACGGGGAAGTTTTGGACGGAGTTGTTTAAACTCCTTGGCTCGGAGCTGCACTTCTCAACGAGCTTTCACCCTCAAACTAATGGACAGACGGAACGGGTGAACGCTCTACTTGAGTGTTACTTGCGGCACTTTGTTAGTGCCAACCAGACAGATTGGGTGAGACTTTTGGACGTGGCTCAGTTTTCATACAATTTGATAAGGAGCGAGGCAACGGACCAAAGTCCTTTTGAGATTGCCATAGGGCAACAACCGCTCGCTCCCCTTACATTGGTGGGCGACTACAAGGGGAAAAGCCCATTGGCGGTGCAAGTGGCAAGGTCATGGAATGAGCAAGCGGACGTGGAGCGCTCTTACCTTGACAAAGCCGGGCGCAAGATGAAGAAGTGGGCGGACAAGAGGCGGCGGCAGAAAGAGTACAACCTTGGGGACATGGTGATGTTAAAGCTGCTTCCGCAACAGTTTAAGTCCTTCAGGAAAGTACACAAAGGGCTGATTCGAAAGTACGAAGGACCCTTTCCCATCGTGGCAAAAGTTGGGAAAGCATCCTATCGGTTGGAGTTGCCGCCAAAGTTGAAGATTCACCCGGTCTTCCATGTCAATTTACTAAAGCCTCATTATGATGATAATGCCGTGGAGAGAGTCATAGGGCACCAACAGCAGTGGTGAAGTCCTATGACAAGGAGGCCGAGTACGTGCTTAGCGACAGGCTCGAACGAAGACGAGGAGTTCCACCAATGCGGCACTACTTGGTGAAGTGGAAGGGATTGCCAGAAAGAGAAGCTACATAGGAATCAGCAAATGATCTTTGGCAGCCCAAGACATCGTAGACCGATACCGCGAAGAAGTTGCGACGAGGGCGTCGCGAGATTAGGTGGGGGAGAATGTCCCGCAATTTTTGATATGGAGGCTAACTTTAGAAGAAACGCCAGGCAGGCGCCTAATGGACGCTTACGAGGCGATGAATGGGCAAGGTCT
>JAVXUP010003808.1:0-52166 GCA_033070095.1 Escallonia herrerae | reverse complement strand
TAACGCAGTTCGATGATAGGATATTGGTAGCAGCAGCGCTTTCTGCTAATTTGCTTCGATCTGTGCCTAAGACGGGGGACACGCAAAATGTTCATATTATGTTTTCCTAGTAGATGCATAGGTTGAATGGTGTTTTATCATCTATGTGACGTACATCATTTATATTGGGCCTTTTGTCACCCTAAAGCAATAATGAGATGAAGAAACCCATAAGGTAGTGTTTCCAGTCATATCAAATGAGAAGGGTTGAACATGTATACCCTTTTTAAAGTGTTGAGCGTCTGGCATGGTTATTAATGCATATAAAGAGTCCTTGTAACATAGGCATATAGTTAAGCTTCTCCTTTTTGTCCCTGGATCACGAGTTTCTGATTATAGCATCTCATATGCTATTGGAAACTGTTGTAGAGCATAAGAAAAACTTCTACCTAGAAGTTGATACCAAATCTCAAGATGAGGGGTAATAAAGCTAAGACGATAGGTTATAAATCATTCCAGAAATGTCTTTACCAATCACTAATCCTACAAAGGCTTTTTCTGCCTAGCTCCTTAACAAAAGTTTCTCCTAGTTGACTACCTTCGTTTGTGCGTGTCAACGTGGATGGTAGCTATTTTGTTTTAATCAAAATGTGTGGCCTCAGTTGCACAGAGAAGTTCTTGTGCTTAATCCGTTTACGCCCTCTGTTCACCCATCTTTTTTTCGATATTGGTTCCTGACTGTCGCTGGTCTGCTTGTCCACACTCTTAGTTTTGAAGACTATAAGGCATCTGTCATGGCTTTTTGATCAAGAAATGGAAGTTTATTATTTAATGCAACATTCACGTGATTCTACTTTCAGATTTTCTCTTTTTTTTGTTTGATATGACAACTTTCATGCAAGATGACATTTTCATTCCTTTTTATTATCTAAAGTTTATTTTTTGGCTGCTTGAGACTACCTCGGGACTTATCATGTTTGTTATATCCATGTAGAATTTATTGATCTATGCTTAGCTTCAATCCTTGTAGTAGTAAAGAAGTTGTAAACCTTATGTTACTTACTTATTAGGAAAAGAAATGTTTATGAGCTTTAGGTGGGATGGAAGGTTATAAGCTCTGAGATTTTGGCTTGGATTAGCCCAACAATATTGTACGCCATACAGAATTTATAAATCAGATCAAGTCACAGCATGAGTCAAGTTGCTTATTCTCAGCATGTTTTATGCATAATTCTTTATCTGAGGTCTCAGTGGAAAAATATGATCTAGTGATTCTCTGAATAGCTGCTATTTTAATATTTGTTGCTCTTTTAGTGAGAAGATGCATTCGCTTTCATCTCACATTAAAAGTTATGATCTTGGTTTGCAGGTTGTAAATTGCCACGAATCTGTTATATACATATTAGCACCTTTGAGATATGCCACAGTTTATGGATGCTCTGATGCGACTATAGTTCTTGGGGCCATTGGCAAGGTACTAGAAGGATGTATGGATCCAATGCTTCGTTTTTTATGTAAATGTTGGCAATGTCTTGATTTTCCTAGACCAAGTAATAGGGTCAAGTTTTATTAGTGTAGTATCCCTAGTTATGAAGTGCAGTTGAAGAGGTAGTTATATTGTTTGTTTTGACAGTAACGATGATGATTACTATCTAGTTGGTTGTAAACGGAAAAAAAATTCTATCTGCAACTGGTAATAATACATATCCTTAACTTAATTTTTGAAATCCCTTTTGACATTGCATCTTCAACACCGTTGCAATGAGTGCTTAGGCTATTCTTGGATGGCCTCTTCATTGTTTGGTTTTTCTTGTTTCTGGAGAAATTGCGTTTGTTTACCAATTTTGGATTCCAGTATTTTGAAATGACCAAATCCAATTTTCAAAGAAACAGCCATCTATTCATTTTGAACATACTGCGGGCTCTTCTTTTAATTCACCCCTCATTTTCACATAGAAACAATGTGTTAGGAAATGGTTCTTTAACTGATTATATTACTACTTTAACTCACTTAAATTTTGAAGATAGTAATAAATGTTTCGAAAAATGTGAAGAGGAAAAAAAAAAAACTGAAAAGGCTATCCAAGCAAAGCTCCAAGGCTCAGTTAGGTCAGCTTTAGCGATTATTTGGTTCTTTTGGAATGAAACTTGGTACATGACCTTAGTAGTTACAATGAGTTGTATTAGTGAATCTTGCATGCTGGTTTTGGGCTTTTTGGACCAATCTTACTCTTCTGAATTGGAAAGAAAAGATAGTTATTGTATGTTCGTTGAATAGTCTTTCTTGTGGTATTCTAAAAATGGCACCTAAAGATTATTGGATTTAGTTTATGTATCTTAAATCCTTTAACTGCTCATCACTTGTATTGATGGGCTTATTGCTTTGTAGATTTCTTTTACTGTTTTATAATGCAGTGCTTGCTTGCATCTAGGATCTAGACTACATTCTGGTATGTTGAATGATGTACCAGGTTCCATTAGTTACTAAATTTATCTCCTTTTCTACATTAAACGTTCTTTGAACTGGTTATCTGAATGTGCTCTTATTTGTATACATTCTTACAGGGTGTAAGAGTTGAACATTGTGAACGAGTTCATGTGATTGTGGCAGCAAAGCGAATCTGTATTGCCAATTGCCGTGAGTGTGTATTTTTCTTGGGGGTAAACCAACAGCCCCTTATTGTTGGTGATAACCATAAGCTGCAGGTATTGTGCTTTTTGTTTGTTTGTTTGTTATTATTATTAATTTTTATGTTTTGTGACTAAGCTTATGCCAGCATTCGATATTTGTTATCTTTGTCTTCATATGTTATTAATTTTGTAGGATGTGGTTATGCTTTTGGCTTCTATTCTTTGTTCGTGGAAGTTGGAATTTTAGTTCAAGTTGAAAATTGTTTTTGGAATCTTAATTTGAATCGAAACAAAGTACAGAATCTAAAGCCATTAAATTGTGGCTATGGTGTGGTTCTGCTTCAACTTCACAAATGCTGCCAAAAAAGTATTTTGCTGCCTATGACCTCAAGGTGAAGGCAAGACATTGGAAGTTTTTACCTGGCTTGGCATTTGGTCGGGATATTTGCAGTAATCTGCAGTGTTTGGTTGCAGATAATACAAAACTTTAACCTAATTAGATGCTGCAAAGTAATCTGAATATTAAGATTTAAGAGCAACAAATTGGATTAGCTATATGAACAGAAAAGCATCATGAAATACACATAGCGTTGTCTTATTTGTAATACATGCATCAGGCAGACACCGCACTGAAATAAAATGCAACGATGTATGGAATCTAAGAAAATATAACGCTGGCAAGATTGGTATTAATCTCAGGTTATTAGGTGTTTTTCTTTATTCGTTGTCTTTTGCAGGGGGCAATGGAGCATACTTCGTATACGTAGATCATACGTGTCTCACATGCTGGTACACTAGTTGGGGTGATATGTGGCCAGTTATATGTTTAATCGTTAGCATTTGGCTAGTAAACCATTACTCGTTAATAGTGCAAATGGCAAACATCATCAAATCTAAACATGCCTACTTCCTTGCTGGTGTTTCATACCTTATTCTTCTATGATTCAGATTATGCTACTTGAACTACTTTTGCTTCTCTTCCCCTCGATTTAGACGGAACGGAATTCTAAGTGCATATTTTCTATCCTTTTATGGTATTGTCAGTAGCCAGTTTAGGAAATAAAAAGAAGTTTTTGTGCACTCCAATCATATCACCGGGTGTATTAACTTTTCTTCTTTGACGCAGTCCATTGTATGTGATTAGTAATTTTCCTGCTTTATTTTCAGCTCTCTAACAAGATTGACATCTTCTACTTCCTTCCCTTAAGGTTGCACCATATAATACGTTTTACTCGCAACTGGAGGAGCACATGCATCAAGTTGGTATTGATGCTACTATAAACAGATGGAACGAACCTGTGGCTTTGGGACTGGTTGATCCACATGATTCACTATCTCATCCTGCAGGCGTCTCTGATGTCCAAGCGGAGTCTGCTACCCGCCTAGACCCTGATCAGTTCACAAACTTTTTGGTAGGTATTGTTTTTTATTGAGGGAAAAAGCGAGGAGTTGTAAATAAATGGTGTGCTGGATAGTTTGTTTTCCTTTCATCTTATTTTATGTTTGGATGTGCAATCTGTGACTTCTTTGGTGCACAACATTCTTTTCTTTGGACTGATCTAAGCCTAAAACGAACCGAGTTCGTGACTTGCTTGGCTTCCAGCATTGCGAAGGGATAGTGTTTCCATCAACTCTTGGGAAGATGATCTGTCTTAACTTTTTTCTTTTGGGGAGTTTATTGTACAGGAGGAGTTCCGTAGACCTCAACAATTCTATGATTTGAAAGTACCACAATTAGCGTCAAAAAGTAATTGTATTACCCAAACGTGCGATTATTATTTGTACCTAAATAGTTGTCGTTGCGTTTGCCTTTAAGTAACGTGAAATAGAAAGAAATTAATGAAAAAGCTTAGGATATTTTGAACAAGAATCGTTTTCCTCTTGGATGGTGACTGCAATCATTATTTTCTTTGGGGTTATAACTGTCTTTCTTTCTTGAAGGAGGAGGGAAGGACAGAGGATTAGTATACACTGCTTGTGAGAGTTAATGTTCAAATCGTTCTTCATAAATTAAACCTTTCTTTGGATCCAGCCTCTGTAAATTGAAAAACCCTGGGGCAAAAAATGATCACTTGACTTGCTTCAGTTTCATTAATGGGTGGTAGTTTCTCTAGTTCATTACACTGGAAGATTGTTGTCGTGACAATCAATTTCGTAATGGCGTTTTGTGGAAGATTGAAAGTTGGGAATTTTCAATTTTCTTTCTTTACTTGGTGGTAGGACAAAATCTTCTTTGGGTGTTGGGTTGAAGGTTTATGGTCCGGTTCATGTCCCTTATTTGACATCCATAACTTTTTTCTCTGAATCTTGACATCTATATTGTGCTTTGTGAACAGATTCCGAACTGGTTTGGTGGTGAATCATCTGGGTCCACAAAAGACAATCCATTTCCATTACCTGATGTTTATATGGCATCTCAACAAAGAAATGTATGTGCTATACTTTCACCGTATATGTTTCCTCCCCTTCGATAGCACTTTTTGGTTGATCACAACTTTATGCATCGAAAACAAAAAAGGATTGGGAGATAGAAAGTTAATTGTATTTCTTTGCTCGTGTGAATCCCTGTTTTGAGTTTCTCAGTTGTCATGTTCCTCACAAATCTTAATGCAATTCCCTGCACAAACAGCTCGTCCTAATCCTTGGTTATAACATAGTTTATATTTCTTGTTATAATTTCCAGCACAAAAATTTAGGGGAGCTTAAGCAGAATTTAAGGGAAACACAGCTTGAGGATAGCAGGAAACGGGAATTATCAAGTGCACTTCATGTATACTTCAAAGAGTGGTTATATGGTAATGGTCTTGAATCATTTCTTGCCTCATATTTGCCTGTGTGGTCAAAAGCAAAACCTGATAAGCAACCTGGAAATTCTGGGTCATAATTATTCATGAATTGTTTATATGTTTCTAAATCTTTGGACTATATTTTGCTGTACTCGACTGTTGGCATGACCCATCTTATGTGTTTTGAAAATACTGGATTGCGCATGCTAAAATTTGAGATTATATCATTCATACATGTACTAGTATTTGAATAGCATTGACATTTTTCCACATCGTCTGCCCCGTTTAGATACTCAGTTAAATGGTTTCCTTGCATCTCTAGTCATATAAATAAATGTAAGAAAAATTGAGAGTATGCTAGTCATTTGTTATCATGTTAATGTCTCTTTGCTGAAGTGTGGGTTTGTACCATGGATTTTCAATTGTCTGGCTTTTTAAGATACTCGGTTATATGGTTTCCTTGCATTGCTAGTCAAATAGCGGTACGAACACTTGAATGTATCTTCTAGTCATTTGTTGTCATGTTAATGTCTTTTTGCTGAAGTGTGGTTGTACCATGAAATTTTATCCGATTCTTGGCCCACCCGTACGAATTAGGTCAGTATGCTGAGACCCTTCCATCTTAAAGTGCTAAGGCCCATGAGGCTACAGCTGCAATAGAGCTAACAGCCTTGAAAATAAGGAGCAGATCCCCAGGATGCTTTTTTCTCTGTTCATGGAACAGTGGCAACACCAAATGCTGGTTGCTCAGAAGAGGCTTTCTGGGATTATTAGGGTATTTGGTTCGAGTCTATTAGAGATAGACCTTGTGCCCGTTTAAGATTGAGCTTGAGGGAGAGCATCAATTGAGTGGGCATGAGTCATTGTTTGCTAGAGGACAGTTGCCGGTGGTTTGTGCAATGTTAGTGGGCATGATACTGTGTAGTGCAGAATTTTCTTTCTGATCCTTGTAAAAGGGTCCATTTTACTTCCTTGACATACATGCACAGTTCATACTCTGAGGATCTGGGAATGAGAGAACGTACCCAAGGGTTGTCATCTCCAACGGTCTAAAACGTTAACTTCTGCAGCTGGGTACCTCGCTGTATTATTTAGATCGCCCCAACGAATTCTAACATTCTCTGGTTGCACTATTGGAATGGTCTTTTAGTAGAAACTTGAGCCTCGTTCTGTGCCATGTATTTCTCAAAGATGAAATTTAACTACAGCGACAGGAAAAAGAAAACAATTGGTAGAGAGAGGCAACAATTGTCTTCTGGTGAGTAATGTTACAAGAATAAAAAAACATATTAGGAAAGGAAATAAGTTTCACTGTGAATCAAACACTCGTTTCATCTGGTCAAGCTGCCCTTTGCTACCCAGGCTTATGTTAGGCAAAATAATTTCTTCGTAGTGTATAGGCGATGGATACCTTCGGAAGTGCAAAACAGGCATGCTTTGCAGCTTTGAAATCAAGATTTACGAATCAAAGACTCATGCCAATTTTTCTTTGAAAATAGTATATAATCTATGAGCATGGGAAGAGCAACATATTTTGACAAGCATATTGTACCAAAAATGTTTACTACAACATGGTTCAACTGGCAAAGTACATAATGTACATATACACAGATGGAATTCCAAGAAATCTTTGTAGCAAGTTAAGCAGACAGGATTTCAACTTTCAAGTACTAGATAGATCTTCCAAGTTTTCTCCACTTACCGTACTTCAAAAATAAATAACAGATATGGGTGATGGAGATGCAGGGGATTGAACCCCGTGCCTCTCAAACTTACCTTACTTTACCACTACATTACAAAATGTACCCTTCTATTAGAGGGGTATCTGTACTTGTCTAGGTTCAGCTTACAATGTGACCAGCAGCTTTCTAGTTCTTTTGCAAGTTTTAATCTATGGAAGTTTGCTTGTCTTCTCCTTATTTGGAAAGACTATTTTGTACTCTGCATTTAATATCATGTTTCCTTACTTACTGCAACGCCTTGTATTTGTATGTTTAAAGCAAAAAATGATTATTATGCGTTTGCCTTTTCATTAAGTTGGTCTTTTCTTATTTTGCCAGCTTCTGGAAACATTCGGCAACTTTACTGCCTACAAGGCGATTAAAATGCGTTGATGATGTTACAATCAAGGTTAAGACACCATGTAACATCATTCTGCTTTTCCATTGCGTCCAAGATGTAGAGCTTTGGAGCTTTTGCCATTTTTGGTGTTGCAGGCGGCCGAGATTCTTAAGGTTTACTTTGCCATGGCAAACCGGTTCGCGCATTGGAATTTGCTGTGTAGGACGCAGTCTCAGAAATAGTTGCTAACCTGATGTAATTTTTTTTCCTTCTTTCCTAACGTTTTCTAAGTGAATAAATTTACTGTAATGTTTTGTTGTGATAGGCTTGCGTCCTTGTGAAACTGCAAGACCGTCTTTGCCCTAGACTTCCTGATTTAATTTTGTTACAGTGAAGTGAAATGGAAATTGTTGGTTTCGTGACCAGTTTGGTTGAAGTGCGAAATTGCCACATGGCTGGGCGATACACTCAGGTAATTTTAAAATAGTTCTCACATTTTTTATTTCGTACGGTGGAAAAATTTAGCTTCCAACAGCCGTGTTTCAAAAAATAGACATTTCGCCAAAAAATCTACATACGAGAATTGGCCTCGTCAGCCTTCTGAAGAAGCAGATGGCCTTGGCGGCATCCATTTCTAAAAAACAAAACTGGTTCCATGGTTACGAGTGTATAACAGGTTCTCTTATTCTCATCGGAAGCGCAAAACAAATCATTTACAAACCAAAGCAGAGATCTGCTGATCCAATGTAAACGGAGTAAAATGCGGTACGGGAAACTGTAGAGGCAACAACGCTATACGTCAGCGGACCTAGTGTGAAACTTTCTCAGGCAAGTTCCAAGCTAGACAAAGCTGGCAATTCGCTTAAGATTTTGGGGCAGTCTTCCAACTCGGCACCCCAAATTTTGTTCGTTGTTCAATAGTCGCCAAAACACCTTTACTTCTGCTAACTTGCTTACAGGATCTTGCATTACTTTCTATCTAGAGATTGTAGACTGTGATTCCTAATGAGGAAAGTTTAGACAATCTTGCTCTAATGCTTTGGCCATGCAAGCGTAAAGATGGTGCAAGTCAGGAATTGAGAGTTGAGACCATAAACTAAAGGTATGCACCACCTGCAATCCGATCGGGGTATAATGTCTACAGGTTGGTAGTACAAGGACAGGCCATGAACAAATGCTCCAGTGTTTCCTGTTGCCGTGAACAAAGGGCGCATACCCTATTCTTGGATTTTGAGCATTGCAGGTGGCCTAAGCCTCGAGCCAGAAGTTTTGAGGATGCGTGGACAACATATTGAAGAGATGTCACGAGGACGAGATGCACATAAAGAAGTTTGTGCTTCACACAAACAAAAATCGGAGTATGCCACTTGTGGACCAATGGATAGCAATGGCCCTCGACGAACTGGAGATAATGTCAATACTTAGGCAACCATTTCTCGCTTTCCTTCAAACACACTTCGCATTAAGATCATTTAAAGTATTGTGCTTAAAAGAAGGTAAGTTGGGGCGTTGAGTTTTTGGCGACCACATGAAGTGCCTCTCTGTAAGGAGGCTTGCTTTCAAAAGGTGTCTATGCAGATGGAAGGGCGTTACTCTCTAGCTACCGTTTACTTGAGGAATTTGTCTTTTAATCTTGTTATGATTGGGAGTAGGGAGAAATTTGCACCTCAAACTTTTTTGACCTCAACCCTTTCCGCGTTTGTATTTATAGCAGTGGGATTCTGAATGTTGAAGCGTCTACTTCTATATCAGGGAAGGCTGATCTTTAACGTCAATGCAGTTCAGAAATTGAGTCGTTTATCTCTTGCTGGTGCAGACATTGAGGACGAGTTTCTCCACGCTATTATAGCTGAACTCCCCTGATAGATGTAATACTTCATATTTAGCTGTTCCTTCAAGGGTATCAACGGTTTAAATCATTGGCTTAGCTCAACCTAGTGGAGACGAATATTAGTGCTTCAAATTTTTTGGGCAATTCATTGTCAATTCGACAAGCCGCACTTATATTTAGCGTTTGTAAACGATACATACGAGATGACCTTTTTTTACCATGAGTTATTTTTCTTTTCCTGTGAAATGCCCAGATTGCATTGAAGTAGAGGTGTCAAATGGGCCGGGCCAGCCCAAGCCCATCGGGCCTCGAGCAAAATGGGCCGGGGCCGGGCCAGGCCGGGCCGGGATCTGGGGATATCCGTGCCCGGTCCAAGCCCAGGCCCTAGGCCCAACATTTAGGGCCGGGCTTGGGCCGGGCCCGGGCCCAAATTTTTATTTTATTTTTTTTGGCATTTTCTTGTTATTCAATATTTAGCGGCTACTTTCAAAAGAGTCAGCGGATTAAATCGCAAACTACATGTGTTAAGTATGATATCCACACACAAATACACACAGATACCGGGAGAGAGACAGAGAGAAATGGACCTCAGGGCCACCAACTTCATGAACTCTAATGGCCTTGACCATTTTTGCTGCTGCTGATACAGAGAGTGCTCTCACTAATGGCTTGGTATTACAGTAGTTGTTGCAGCAAACTTGTTGAAAAAGGGGTGATTTTTCGTGATGAAGGCTAGTCACAAATAGGTTCAAGAGCAAAGTGTGGATGTGATGAAGAAGTCCCAATCTTGATCCACCCATAAGTCAAGTTAGCTTAATCCCCATGTTGCTATTAGAAATGGTCAAACGCGTCACTTTATTTCTTTACCTCTTTTTTTTTTCATTTTTTATTTGTACACGTGCTTGTCGTTGGAAGAAGAAAAGAAAAAACAGTTCTATGGCCACTTTGACCCGAGCCAGAACCGGGCCAAAACCGGGATTTTTTCGGGCCGGGCCAAACCCGGGCTTTTTTGGGCAGGGCCTGGCCTGGGCTTTTTTCAAAAAAATTCAGGCCTGGCCCAGGCCCTAAGCCCAAAATGGGCGGGCCAGCACTGTTCATGTATGGGCCGGGCCAGAAGGGGCCGGGCTGGGCCGCGGGCCGCCCTGCCCATATGACAACTCTACATTGAAGGTTCAATATTGGGGGAACAACAAAATTGAGTTCTGGGGGTGGGATTGGGGTGGGGGCCTGAAGGGATTATGTACTATCCAGACATTGTCATATGTAGCTACCGTGAGCGGGGTTGCTTGTGCCCCACAAATAACAATCTTATAGTTGCGAGTCCGAAAAAGTGAATTCGTTAAAGTCGGTTATAGCAGGGTATCATTTGAATTGTTTAACATGATGAGTGTCTTTATTGGAGAATAGTCAAACAATGGCATTGATTATGAGGAGACATTTGCTCCTGTAGCTCGTCTTACACCGGCCCGAGCTCTTATTACAGTCGTCTCTGCTCGCCATTTGTCTGTGTTCCAGATGGATGTAACAAATGTTTTCCTTAACAAAAAGCTCACAGAGGATATGTACATGAAACTTCCGTCTAGTTATCGTCATCCCCGACATTAGGCGTGTCATCTCCATAAGGCTCTCTCAAACATGCTCCTTGTACCCGGTTCTCAAAGTTCAGTTTCGTACTCACAAGCCTTGGATTCACTTCCTACGATTTTGCTTTATTTTGTTGACAGACTGCCTCAGGCTTGATCTTGGCACTGCTATATATTGATGACATGATCATCACGGTGACGATCTTTCAAAGATTCACACTCAAACTCTCTCTACGTCAACAGTTTGGGATGAAGGATCTTGAAGATCTTTAATACTTTCTTGGTCTTGGGATCACCTCTGATCAGACTGGATACTTTCTTTCTCAGGCCAAGTACACTTCTGATTTCGTCTCCAAGTCTGTTGTCTCCACCTGTGATACTGTCACTTCCCCTATATATGAAAGTTGAACGCATAATACATTGACTGGTGAACCTCTTTCGAGTCTAACCTATTATTGACAATTGGTTGGTAACCCGATTTATCTCACTGTTACTCGACTATATATTGCTTATGCAGTTCATCGGGTTAGACACTTATGATTGCTCTTGGTTGCAGTTCTTAAGATTTTACAATATGTACAAGGCACTGTATTTCATGGCTTGCACTATCCGTTAACATCGTCTTTACAGCTCACTGCCTTCTCTTATGCAAACTGGGACGAGACCTTTCAGATCGTCATTCCACTAAAAGTTTTTGGTTCTTTTGGGGTGGTTTTCTTATCTCCTGCCAAAGCAAGAAACAATTTATTATCTCTCGCTCTAGCACTGAGTTCTAATATCGAGCTCTTGTTAACAATAGAGGACAAAACACATTGAAGCAAGAAACAATCTCTTTCAAAAATGATGTTTTTCAACATAGGACAAAACACATTGAAATTGACTTTCATGTCACTTGTATCTATCTTACTCGTGGTAACTTCAGCTCGTTGACGTCTCTTCCTCCGATCAACTTACAAATGTAGATGTCTTCCCGACGTCCTTTATTATCAAAGATCGGTATAAATATCAGGTTGTTAGGCGTTTTTCTTTATTTTTTTTGTCTTTTGAAGGGTAATGAAGCTTACTTCCTATACGTAGATCATATGTGTCTCACGTGCTGGCACATTAGTTGGGGGTGATATCACTATAAGAAAATTAGTTTTTTTCGACGGATTTTTAGTGACGGATTCAAATTTGTTGCTAAAGTCACTTTTACCGACGGATTTTCCGTTGGTAAAGGTCCGTTGTTAAGAAACATTTTTCAAGGGATTTTCCGTCGGTAAAGATCTTTAGCGACAGACTTTTACCGACAGAATATTCCGTCGCTAATTTTTATTTTTAATTTTCTCTTTTGCGAAAAAATTTTGAAAATAACTTTTACCGACGGATAAATCCGTCGGTAAAAGTCAATATTTTTGAAATTTTTTTTATGGCGTTTAACAACGAATTTTTTGAGACGGTCAAAATCCGTCGCTAAAAGTCCTTGAAATATAAAAAAAACCCTACGCTTTCGCTCTTTTCACCTGCCGCTCATACCATACTCACCTCCCACACACCTAACCCGCTGCCGTACCTCGCCACCTCTACCATTCGCCGACACAGCACCGCCATATTACCCAAAATCCCTGATTCAGTCTCTGATCTCCCTCATATTACAGATCACCACGCACCGCCATAAGCTCCTCCACCTCATGTATCGGCCTGCGTTCTCATATGTCTCCCAAGTATGTCGCTCTCCCTTTCAGTCTCACTCTAGATCGGTTGATGTAATTGACTGTTTTGCTCTCTCTCTCTCTCTCTCTCCTTCTGTCTCTGAAATTTTTCATTTTCTTTTTGAAGATTATCTATCCAATCTTCTGCGAATTACATTACCTAAAATTTTTTCATGGCTCTGATTTTGGTCTTACAATGCACGAGAAATCCCAGTAGGAAAAAGTAGTGAATCAGCTTATATTGCCAAGGGATGCATAGTGTACAGGGAGCATCAATGATGTTTTTACAGCATGTATAAAGAGAAGTTGGACGAAACCTTTGAGAGAAAAGGTTAGGGAATGATAAAAAAACATGTTTGTTAGACTCTAGATGAATGTTAGACTCTAAATGAAAAAAAACATGTCTGTTAGCACAGATGACTTCTACCACATTTTGCATAATGTAGTTTCTAATAAAGAGGTATCTCTATAGCACAATTTGCACAACTTGCCAGATAGCTGGGAACTTCAATCTATTTGCACTGAAATTGGAATTGTTTTAGTGAGATGGATTTCGTCATTTGATTTGAGAACACAGTCTATGTGCACTTGTCCTGATTAACTGGGCATTATCTATAGCCAAGGCAAGGGAGCTCACTAGTTGGTCAGAAACTGCTAAGGTCACACGAGGTGGCTGTTATGAATGAAGAATGTGATGATTCAAGAAAAATTTCTAAAAATTTCTTGTTCTTCTAGATGTTTATGAGAGGCTTATTCAAAGCGGAAAGAAACCTGGTTTCTTTCAGTTGTTGGCAACACAGACTGTCACAGTGCTGTTTGGCATGTAAGTTTAAACAACTCTTGCAGAAAGTTCTTTTAAGTAATCTGTTGTCAAATCCCTGCTCTAATCTGGTATAGTAATTGATCCATTTCTTGTACAATAATAGCTAAAACCGTGGTTAATGGTGGCATGGAGATTTACTGAAGTTACTAATGGTTGCTCTTGTAACATCTGCATTAGAAGCTTCTTGGACATGGTTTAACTAAGTAAACCAAACAAAAAGCTTACCTTGCATGCTTTTAGTTTTCCACCAAGAAAAAGTAGCTCATATTATGGCTGTTCTTTTTTCATCTGCGAGTTATACGAGTTAAGAACTGTAGATATTTCACTCTCCATGTGACCTTTGCCCTCTGATATGACTTCTGTGAGTTATTGTTCTCTAGGCTGGCAGAACTTGTCCTTGCACATGCATGCCCTTGGAAGTGTTTGTGAAAGATGATAATGTACTTTTGGATCATTTTCAGTATCGCTGCAAGCCCGCTGTGGCTACCCATAACATTAGTTGCATGACCTTTGTGAATTTTATCACCAGTTTTGGTACCCATGATTCATAACTCTTACAAAACATCATGACAGTGTTCAACCCTTCACTATAGTAAATTGTCGCAACGGGCTTTATTTTGTGTGTATCACGCGTTTAAGGCCTAAAAATGTTGTAAAGGTTTTCTTTTCTCCTTAAAAAGAGGATACTGTTGAAATCATTTATGCTTATTGATGTTGGCATTGATCTATACTCCTTGCAACTTAACTATCTTGTTTGTTTCATGATATGAAAGGGATTATATCCTGGGTACATCACATTCTTTGCACAGTCAGCTGTTATGATCGCCGGTTCAAGAGGTAACAAACTTGGTCTCTGTAGTATGACTTACTCAGATGGTTAAACATTTCTTTGATGATTATATCCTGGGTACATCACATTCTTTGCACAGTCAGCTGTTATGATCGCCGGTTCAAGAGGTAACAAACTTGGTCTCTGTAGTATGACTTACTCAGATGGTTAAACATTTCTTTGATGATTATATCCTGGGTACATCACATTCTTTGCACAGTCAGCTGTTATGATCGCCGGTTCAAGAGGTAACAAACTTGGTCTCTGTAGTATGACTTACTCAGATGGTTAAACATTTCTTTGATTGCTCTACCCTATTACGTTCATTTGTCAACAGCTATTTACCGATGGCAACGAGCTATTCCCCCGAGTATGGTTCTGGTTAAGAAGCTGTTGGTATTTTTGCACTTTGCTTACACGCTTCTGGTTCCGGATGCTCCTAAATTGGATTCATGGTTAGTCTCTGTGTATGTGTGCTCGCGCACGCGTGTGTGCCCGTATGCTTGTGGGCTTCCGTATGTGTTTGCTTGCCTAAGTGTGCTCGTATGCGTGTGTGCTTGCTTGCGGCCTAAAAGCGAAGGTGAAATTTTAATACTTCTTTTCATCCATCTCAGGTATTGAGCTTGTGTGAAACGCTTGCGGCATACAGGAGCGTACATTACATCGGAACCATTATTCCCAGAGTATTGATCCTCCTCAGCCATGTGATTAAACTAGCAAAGCCCGCTAGATCTAAAGCTCAAAAAGAAGACTGAGGTAGAATCACATTTTCTATTTTTATCTTGTTGACGGTTGTCTGTTGCTATTGCCTAGTGCCTACCTAGTGCCGAGCTCGCATATTTATATAATCTCAAATGCAATTACACTCAACTATGCAGGAGTCTTAGTAACTGCAACCTGCAATGAACTGTTCTTGACATTAATGGGTTCCATGATTTCTTTACTTGTATGCTGGGCATTTCGTTTATATTTTGTTTTTAGTTTTAATAAAACTTATAATTTTGTTACTGGGATTTGTCGATGTGATCGTTTTTATATCATATTTTTGGTGACACATGTAATTTTGGTAGATAAAGTATTGAGTGTCAGTTGGTGGTATATATGACAGTAATCTTATTTATTTGTGTTACTTGAAATTTAGTAAAGATGAATGCTAGTTTAAAGAATTGAATTATTGTCGGATTGTCTGAAACAGGTTCGTGTTTTTAAAAATTAATAAAAAAATCATAGTAAAAAAGCCTTTTTTTTTTTTTTTCACTTTTTAGCGACGAAATTCTGTCGTTAAAAGTCTTTCAACAGATTGTTAAAATTTTAAAGACAGGCTTTTAGCAACGGAAACCAAAATTTTGTCGCTAAAAGTCCTCTAGATTAGTAAATGTTTTTAGAGATAGACTTTTAGCGACGGAATTAATTTCTGTCGCTAAAAGTTTTTAAAAACTTCTTTTTCCAGCAATTCAGAAATTATGAAAAATATAGAAAATACTTTTAGCAACGAAAAATTCTGTCGCTAAAAGTAAATAATTCTGTCAGTAAGACTATTTTTTTTTTATGGATCACATTTCTGTGGCTAATCTTTTAACGACAGGGTTATATGTAACGGATTTTTAGCGACGGATTTAAGATTTTTAGCGACGGAAGTATCCGTCACTAAAAGTCCTTTTTCTTGTAGTGTACGTGGCCAGTTACGTGTTTAGCCGTTAACATTTTGGCTAGTAAACCATTACTCGTTAATAGTGCAAATGGCAAACGTCATCAAATCTAAACATGCCTACTTCTTTGCTGGTGTTTCATACCTTATTCTTCTATGATTCGGATTATGCTACTTGAACTGCTACTGCTTCTCTTTCCCAACGGAATTCTAAGTGCATATTTTCTGTCCAATTTTGGTATTGTCAGTAGCCAGTTTAGGAAACGAAAAGAAGTTTTTGTGGACTCCCATCATATAACTGGGTGTATTAACTTTTCTTCTTTGACGCAGCCCATCAAGGACGGAACTACATATGTACGAGGGCTATAGCACCCCCTCAGATTTTGAAAAATAAAATAAAATTATATATAGTGTTTTTTTTTTTCACTCGCGACTTTTTCTCTCTCTCTTTCCTCCTCTCGGCTCTCACTCACTCACTCACTCACTCACTCATTCTTCAAAAGTTAAACCTTTCTTGGGATGTAGCCTTTATAAATTGAAGAACCCTGGGGCTAAAAATGATCACTTGACTTGGCTTCAGTTTCATTAGTGGGTAGTAGTTTCTCAAGTTCATTGCACCGGAAGATTATTGTCGTGACAATCAGTTTTGTAATGGTGTTTTGTGGAAGATTGGAAGTTGGGAGTTTTCAATTTTCCTTCTTTACTTGGTGGTAGGGCAAAATCTTCTTTGGGTGTTGGGTTGAGGGTTTGTGGTCCGGTTCATGTCCCTTATTTGACATCCATAACTTTTTTCTCTGAATCTTGACATCTATATTGTGCTTTGTGTACAGATTCCGAACTGGTTTGGTGGTGAATCATCTGGGTCCACAAAATACAATCCATTTCCATTACCTGATGTTTATATGGCATCTCAACAAGGAAATGTATGTGCTATACTTTCACCGTATATGTTTCCTCCCTTTCAATAGCACTTTTTGGTTGATTACAACTTTATGCATCGAAAACAAAAAGGATTCGGAGATAGAAAGTTAATTGTATTTATTTGATCACGTAAATCCCTGTTTTGAGTTTCGCAGTTGTCATGTTCCTCACAAATCTTAATGCAATTCCCTGCACATTCAGCTAGTCCTAATCCTTGGTTTAACCTAGTTTATATTTCTTGTTATAATTTCCAGCACAAAAATTTAGGGGAGCTTAAGCAGATTTTAAGGGAAACACAGCTCGAGGATAGCAGGAAACGGGAATTATCAAGTGCACTTCATGTATACTTCAAAGAGTGGTTATATGGTAATGGTCTTGAATCATTTCTTGTCTTATATTTGCCCGTGTGGTCAAAAGCAAAACCTGATTAGCAACCTGGAAATTCTGGGTCATAATTATTCATGAATTATTTATATGTTTCTAAATCGTTGGAGTATATTTTGCTGTACTCGACTGTTGGCATGACCCATCTCATGTATTTTGAAAATACTGGATTGCGCATGCTAAAATTTGAGATTATATCATTCATGCATGTACTAGTATTTGAATAGCATTGACATGTTTCCACATCGTCTGCCAGTTAAGATAGTCAGTTAAATGGTTTCCTTGCATCTCTAGTCAAGTAAAGGTAAGAACAATTGAGAGAATATGCTAGTCATTTGTTATCATGTTAATGTCTCTTTGCTGAAGTGTGGGTTTGTACCATGAATTTTCAATTGTCTGGCATGTTAAGATACTCGGTTATATGGTTTCCTTGCATTGCTAGTCAAATAGCGGTAAGAACAATCGAATGTATCTGCTAGTCATTTGCTGTCATGTTATTCTCTTTTTGCTGAAGTGTGGTTGTACCGTGAAATTTCATCTGATTCTTGGCCCACCAGTACGAATTAGTTCAGTATGTTGACACTCTTCCATCCCAAAGTGCTAAGGCCCGTGAGGCTACAGCTGCAATAGAGCTAACAGCCTTGAAAATAAGGAGCAGATCCTTGGGATGCTTTTTTCTCTGTTCATGAAACAATGGCAACACCGAATGCTGGTTGCTCAGAAGAGGCTTTCTGGGATTATTAGGGTATGTGGTTCGTGTCTATTAGAGATAGACCTTGCGCCCTTTTAAGATTGAGCTTGAGGGAGAGCTTCAATTGAGTGGGCATGAGCCTTGTATGCTAGAGGACAGTTGCCGTGGTTTGTTCAATGTTAGTGGGCATGATCCTGTGTAGTGCAGAACCTTCCCTCTGAACCTTGTAAAAGGCTCCACTTTACTTCCTTGATATACATGCACGGTTCATACTCTGAGGATCTGGGAATGAGAGAACGTAGCCAAGGGTTGTCATCTCCAACAGTCTAAATTGTTAAACTTCTGAAGCTGGGAACCTGTATTCGCCATACCTCACCTGCTCAGCTGTATTATTTAGATCTCCCCAACGAATTCTAACATTCTCTCGTTGCACTATTGGAATGGTCTTTTAGTAGAAACTTGAGCCTCTTTCTGTGCCATGTATTTCTCAAAGATGGAATTGAACTACAGCGACAGGAAAAAGAAAACAAATGGTAGAGAGGGAGAACAATTGTCTTCTGTAGAGTAATGATTACAAGAATGAAAAAACATATTAGGAAAGGAAAAAGTTTCACTGTGAATCACTCGTTTCATCTGGTCAAGCTGGCCTTAGCTACCCAGGCTTATGTTAGGCAAAATAATTTCTTCGTAGTGGGTAGGTGATGGATGCTTTCGGAAGTGCAAAACAGGCATGGTTTGCAGCTTTTAAATCAAGATTTAGACCAAGAATTCGAGTCGAAGTAGAGCGAATCAAAGATTCATGTCAATTTTTCTTTGAAAATAGTATATTATCTATGAGCATGGAAAGAACAACATATTTTGACGAGTAAAGCATATTGTACCAAACATGTTTACTACAACATGGTTCAACTGGCAAAGTACATAATGTACATATGCACAGATGGAATTCCAAGAAATCTTTGTAGCAAGTTAAGCAGAAAGGATTTAAACTTTCAAGTACTAGATATATCTTCCAAGTTTTCTCCACTTACCTTATTTTACCACTACATTACAAAATGTATCCTCAAGCTATTAGAGGGGTATCCGTACTTGTCTAGGGTTCAGCTTAAAATGTGACCAGCAGCTTTCAAATTCTTTTGCAAGTTTAATCTATGGAAGCTGCTCAGTTTGCTTGTCTTCTCCTTGTTTGGAATGACTATTTTGTACTCTGTATTTAATACCATGTTTCCTTACTTGCTGCAACACCTTGTATTTGTATGTTTAAAGCAAAAAATGATTATTATGCGTTTGCCTTTTCATTAAGTTGGTCTTTTCTTATTTTGCCAGCTTCTGGAAACATTCGGCAACTTTACTGCCTACAAGGCGATTAAAATGCGTTGATGATGTTACAATCAAGGTTAAGACACCATGTAACATTCTGCTTTTCCATTGCGTCCAAGATGTAGAGCTTTGGAGCTTTTGCCATTTTTGGTGTTGCAGGCGGCCGAGATTCTTAAGGTTTACTTTGCCATGGCAAACCGGTTCGCGCATTGGAATTTGCTGTGTAGGACGCAGTCTCAGAAATAGTTGCTAACCTGACGTAATTCCCCCCCCCCCCCCCCCCCCCCCCTCCTTTTCCTAAGGTTTTCTAAGTGAATAAATTTACTGTAATATTTTGTTGTGATAGGCTTGCGTCCTTGTGAAACTGCAAGACCGACTTTGCCCTAGACTTCCTGATTTAAAGTTGTTACAGTAAAGCGAAGTGGAAATTGTTGCTTTCGTGACCAGCTTGGTTGAAGTGCGAAATTACCACATTGCTGGGCGAAACACTCAGGTAATTTTAAAATAATTCTCACCTTTTTTATTCGGTAGAGTGTAAAATTCGGCTTCCAACAGCCGGTTTTTCAAAAATAGACGTTTGGCCGAAAAATACATACGAGAGTTGCCCCCATCAGCCTACTGAAGAAGCAGATGGCCTCGCAGTATCCATTTCTTTTTTAGGTAATAATAGCAGTATCCATTTCTAAAACAACCGTTTACTTTTTGAAACATTCAAACCGAACTGGTTCCTTGGTTACGTGTACATTAGAGGTTCTCTTGTTCACGGCAGAGGCTCAAATCAAATCATTTACAAACCAAAGCAGAGATCTGCTGCTACAATGTACAAGGAGTAAAAGGCTATACAGGCAAAGATATTGTTGGCTGGTTGTAGAGCTGAAACAGGTTAGATAACACTCAAAGAAGTAGTTTTGAGGATGCTAAATAGGTCTGCATTTCAGCAGCTAACAAGAGGAGAACACAGCTGAGTAAACAGAGCAAAAACAGGGGGAAAAAATGACTGATTTTTCACTCAAAAGTCTTTCTTCAGTTCTTACACTAATTTCAGCACAACACACATGCTAGAACCTCCTTTTTGCACTAATAACAAGCTAACAAGTGGCCTACATGCAACACTCAAGTTAACTCATCTCAATAACCTTACACAAGACATAACCAAGGTTAACAAGAGCACAATAGGTAACACTAACAAGTTAGGACAACACATTACATATCAACGGCACATTACATATCAACAGATATACAACAGCGGACTTAGTGTGACACTTTCTCAGGCAAGTTCCAGGTTAGACAAAGCTGGCAATTCGTGTAAGATTTTGGGGCAGACTTCCGGCTCAGGATCTTAAATTTTTTCCATTCTTCAACATTTGCCAAAACATCTTCATTTCTGCTAACTTGCCGTACAACCCTGCATTCCTTTTCATCCAGAGATTGTAGACTGCGATTGCTAAGATAAAGTTTAGACTAGACAATCTTGCGCTAACGCTATGGCGATGCAAGCGTAAAGGTGGGGCAAATCAGTAATTGAGAGTTGAGACCATAAACTAAAGGCATGCACGACCTGTAATCCGATCGGGGTATAGTGTCTAGAGGTTGGTAGTATAAGGACGGGCCATAAACAAATGCCCCAGTGTTTCCTGTTGCTGTGAACATAGCGGGCAATTATGACCTGGGATAACATTCCTTCATTTGAGCTTGTCCATGGACCTGGGGCATCTTTTGCAGAGCATCCCTAGAATTACTTCTCACTCAGGAATGTTGCCGGGGAACCAATCCAATTACCATCAGGGAACCTTTTCCTTGTGCTGTCCTGTCTCATAGCACTCCAAGCAGATTTGATGGAGAAATTGCCCCTGGGGTGAAGGGATCACCAGAAGACTTGGTCAGAATCTTCAGTATTAGCATTAGATATGTTGTGCATTCGAGCTCCCACTGTCTGAAAGCTGGAGAAAACCGGCTTTCGGTTTTCTCTCGGATCTGGAACAGAAGGAAGAAACTTCACCGTTCTTCTCTCGGCTGTCTCGATTTGAGGGAGAGACAGAGAGCCAGAGAGCCCCTGTGTGCGGTGTTGTTGCCGTGCGGCCGTCGCCCGCCGGCCAGAGAGAGATGCGAGAGTGAGTGGGTCGGTGACCCACAATGGAGAGCCCAGAGGGAGAGAGAGGATGTGAAAAGATTTTTTTTTAAGTTCGTCTCAACCTCCGCCGCTGTAATAAATCCCGTGTTAATAAATTGGGTCAGTGGATTCATTATCCGCCCACTAACAGATAATGTGTATTTATTAGTTTGGATAAATACAGTTATTTAGAGAATATTTATCTCTTAAGTGTTTGAGATAAATACAATCTTTATCTCCTAAGAGTTGGAGGTAAAGTCAGTCTCTAATTGTATCTCTATATAAAGGTTAGAGATATCCCAGTAAATCACAAGTCAATAGTAATAACCCTCTCTCTATAGCACTCTCTCTAGAGCAATCACCAAACTCTAATATTTGGTTCGTGAACGAAGAACTCGACTCTAGTAGCCGTTTTCGTACCTGCGAAAAAGATCAAGCGTGTTGGAGGCCCGTAACAACAAGGATCTTACGACGGAATATTCGGAGACTTCGTACGGTATGTTTCCGAACCCACTACGTGTTACGTGGTAGCGCAATAAATGTTGTAATCGTTTCAACATTGGTATCAGAGCTGATTACTTGTTGATTCACCTTTAACATGCTAGATCAATTTATGTGCATGTTGCGATTTTTTCCGGATACATGAACGAGACCCATTACAAAAATTCGAAATTTATTGAGCATGTTTTCTGAAAAATAATTATATAGTTTTGTTCTCCTATGGTTGAGGATGAACTCCATAAAATTTCATGATTTTTGGATG
Organism: Escallonia herrerae; assembly: GCA_033070095.1. Lineage (NCBI taxonomy): Eukaryota > Viridiplantae > Streptophyta > Magnoliopsida > Escalloniales > Escalloniaceae > Escallonia > Escallonia herrerae. The sequence goes on along the minus strand of JAVXUP010003808.1, from coordinate 30,115 downwards.
CATGATTTGTGAGAAATCACGATTTTATTTTTCAAGAAAACTGTAATTTTTTTGAGTTTTGGGACTCAAATTCGGAGCATGATATTCTGTTTTTATCATGATCGGTTGGTACATAATTAATCTATGTTACATAAGCTTTCCAACGATATATCGTACGCATTTTTTGGCTTAAAAACGAGAGAGATATGGCTTTCGGAAGTTGGCATTGCTTCATGACGGCGGCTGAAAAATTAGGGTTTTTCGCGAAGAGGATGAACAGTGTTACACGCGAGCCACGCGCTCAAGCCGAGCCGCCGACTCGCGACACGCGCTCAAGCCGAGCCGCAGAAGCGCACCACGTGCCAAGACAGCTGTCCACGCGTCAAGCCACGCTGTCACGCGCCGCCACGCGCCTCACGCGCGCAGCCAAGGCTGCTGCAAGGCGCCACGCGCCAGGCTTCATCCACGCGCCCACGCGCGCGTGCTACTCACGCGCCTGCCAGAACACAGATGCTGCCCCACACGCATGGCGGCGCGTGGAGGTTGTTTCCGGCCATTTTTGGACCCACCTCCGGCGGGTGAAGCTTTGTAGTCGCTTTTGTAAGTTTGTTGTGGTGTTAAATTTACTTTTATACCCTCTGTGTGTATTCAGTATAGTTTTTTAACGATTTTTTTCTATGAAAAATTAACTTTAAAATTTTGTTTTGATGCACACAGATTTTTTCTTTAATTCCAGAGGGTATATTAGGATCAAATTTACTGTTTGTCATCTTTTAAGAATTTATCTCTCATTTTTTGGTTATTTGTGAGTATTTTTGTGGCACTTTTGTGGTTCCCAAAAATACGAATAATGCGTAAATATTATTTTTTGCACTTCGTGAGCAGAAATAAATATTTTGGAGAGTTATATGATATAGATAAATTATGTTTAATTTACTTGCCTTGATTTGTGTTATGGTTTAAATATGCTTTTGCATGAGGTATTTTTTGTTGGGTTTTTTGGTAAGCCCACACCTTTTTAAACCAATTTTTTCAAGGCCTTCACGCCCGTTTTCCTTGGGAGGAGAATGTGGCCTATTCATCCATTTTATTACCCTTTAACTTGTTATTTGAGCATGCTAGTTTTAGGTTAAATGGATGGATATTAGATTGGCATTCTAAAGAAACTTATGATTAATGTGTTTACTCTTGTTTTAAGAAAATTCTTTTGAGAATAATGTGTTGTGCGGCATCTCCATTTGTTTTATTGGAGTAGTTTGTAGTAGGATTCTCAAAGATGTTGTATTCTGCTATTTCCCTGTATATTTCGAGAAAGCCTTGTACGGGGATGTAATTTTGCACGCACATTATTCAAGCCAGAATTTTCTTAGCATAAGTTATTAGAATGCCAACAGGGCTCAACGGAGTCCTTGCACACTATTGTATGGTGCAATAATATTGTTCTAAATTATCATGTGGATGATTTATTATATTGTGACTTATATGATGATGAAATTTATTGCGAAAAATTACTTGAAAAATATTTTTCCCAACTCACATACATGGGAGATGATTACGAGCTTAGCAAATTTTCGATTTCATGATGTGAGGAAGGATTATGTTTTTCATTTGAATTTTTTGAAATAAAAAGAAGGATGTATAATTAATGTCTTTTTCTTTGCGCAAACTAATGTAGTGAATAGAATGGCCACCAAGAATGTCATAGCTGATCTCGTTAAGGGTGAGAAACTTAACGGAGACAATTATGACATTTGGCACAAAAAGATGAAATTCATGCTGAACGAACAAGAGCTCGAGGAACACTTGACCAAGGAGATGGTCGCGCCAACTGAGGCGCAACCCCTAATAGACCACACTGCCTACCAGAAATGGAATCAGAAAGATCGTAGTGCGCGCTATACCTTGTTGAGCAGCTTGCAAAATGATCTAATCGGGCAGTATGATGAACTTCCAACTTGCAAAGCTTTATGAGAGCAGCTCAAGTTTTCTTTTGGTGGAACCTCAACTACGCGGCTTCGTAGCCTTGTGATTAAGTTTGAGGAGTACACAAAAGACCCTAAACATACCATGAGTGAACATCTAAGGATGATGTCCAATATGATTGGTAAGCTAAGGGATGCTGGACATGCGCTCACAGATGAGCAGCAAGTCAGAGCTGTCATAAGGTCCCTTCCTGCCTCATGGGCCAATATGAAACAGATATTGACCCACAGTGAAAACATCAAGAACTTTTCTGATGTTTCACAGCATGTCATCCTTGAGGCCGAGACTCGAGATGCTGACAAGAGCCTAACTTATGTCGCTCAAGAGGGATCGCGCAATGCAAATGGCAAGCGTGGAAGACAAAGTAAGAAAGGCAAGAGAGGCGAGGCTAGCACTTCTGCGCCAAAGGAAGGGAAAATGAAGAAGCGCAAGAGAGGAAAACGTGGTGGGAAAAAGGATCTGTCTAAAGTTAAATGCTTCAACTGTCAACAGAAAGGACACTTCGCTCGTGATTGCACTGAGCCGAAGAAGGTACTTTCAGAATCTCTCTCTCAGTTATATGTTTCCTCACATATGATGGTTGCTCATTCCCAACCTGTGTGGTTTGTGGATACAGGTGCAACAAAACATGTAGCACGTGATCGAGATGGGTTCGTAGATTATCACCAGATTCCAGCGGGTAGCAAACATATCTTCATGGGAAACAATAGCTCCGAAGAGGTGCTAGGGGTTGGTTCTTACCAGCTCAAGTTGCGCACTGGGCGCACATTGATTCTTGAGGATGTGCGATATGCACCCACTTTTCGGCTTAATCTACTTTCAGTTACTGCTTTATTAGACAGTGGTTTTTCCTTTATTTTTAAGGGTAATAAGTTGGATATCTTTTGGATGATGTTTTGTTCGGACATGGTTTTCGCATGGATAGTCTTTTTCAATTGGATTTAAATGATTCACAGTCCTCTTATTCTTATGTTGTGAATGATAATATTGTGAATGATTCTACCACCTGGCATGCGAGACTGGGCCACATAGGCCAAGATAGGATGACTTGTTTGGCTAGAGAAGGCCTTTTGGGCCCACTCACAAGAGTCAATCTACAAACTTGTGAGGCTTGTTTGGCCGGTAAAGCATGCAGGAAGCCTTTTGGAAAGGCTGTGAGAGCAACTCAACCACTTGAGCTAGTTCATTCTGACATATGCGGACCTATGAGTGTAAAGGCACGCCATGGCGCCTCTTATTTCCTTACACTGATAGACGATTATATGCGATATGGTTATGTGTATCTGATATCTCACCGCTATGAAGCTTTGGACTGTTTCAAACGCTTTGTAGCTGAGGTTGAGAATCCGAAAGAGAAGAATTTAAAAACTCTTCGCACTGACCGAGGACGCGAATATTTGTCAGATCACTTTAAGAAGTTTTGTGAGGAAAAAGGCACTACAAGAAAACAGGCTTTTAGCGACGGAAAAATCCGTCGCTAAAAGAATTAGCGACGGATTCACCGTCGCTAAAAATCCCTCGTATAAAAGCCCGTCACTAATAGTTTAGCGACGAAATTTTTAAATCCGTCGCTAAATATGTCATTTTTACCGACGGATTTATTTTCATTAGCGACGGAAAATTCCGTCGCTAAAGGTAATTTCTATATTTTTGCTAATTTTAAATTTCTGAATAAAAAATATTTTAGTGACGGAATTTCCGTCGCTAAAAGTGTTCGCAAAAGTATTTAGCGACATTAATTGCGTCGCTAAAAATCTCTTTAGATCATTTACCAATAGATTTTTAATGACACAATTTCGTTGCTAAAAGTCTGTATCTAAAAATATTTACCATTTTGTAGAAGGACTTTAGCGACGGAATTCCGTCGCTAAAACCCCAAAGGCTGTTTTTTCTATTTTTATTAATTTTCAAAATGCTAAATCTGTTTTAGACAGTTACTTCTTATCAACTAATCCAACAATAATTGAATTATTTAAACTAGCATTCATCTTTACCAAATTCCAAGTAAAACAAATAAGATTTAAGTTAGATGTTCACTGAATATAATGTATAATATATCACATCAAACAATCTCAAGAAAAATACAAGTTACATTGAAACTAAAAAAATTATAAACCAAGGATTTGCTCCGAAGCCTGCACACACAAAAAATATATCATTAAGGTTTAACAAGTATTTCAAAACGATTGAGGAAAACTTAGAACATGGTGCAAAAGAAAAACATATATTGGTCGCCACCTTAAAGTCTTCTAGTTACATACTCGCTTAAGTAAGCTAAAGTTAATGCAACACGGAAATAAAACGGTTTTGGCTAAAATCATTAAGGAGATTGCTTTTTCAGTACTGATGTTTCATCAGACATGCCTACCAACTTCCTAATGGACAGAACATACTTCAATTGATGTTGGATCACTTAAACCACCGTCCTAATGGCTCATTTAAGAAGCAATAAGGCGGGTAAAGCAAAAGAAAATTCAGAGACAATGGAAACTAAGGCCCCGTACGCTTACCATATTCGTTTTCTGTTTTTAGTAATGATGATGAAAAAGATTAGCGTACGGGGCCTAACTCTCTCAAATTGTTTTTCTCCTAAACTGGCTGCAGGCTGTAATATCTAAAGATGTCAAGTCGCACACTAGTATGCATCTTCTGGTCAACTCACTAAAAAGCCATACTTAGGCCAACAATAAGCTCCATCCCCATCCCCAATCCCCACCGTCGCCACTTTCTTGAAAGCTAAAAGCATACAGTAGTTTCACATGAACAAGAAGATCCTTTGGTTCACCAGGTGCCCATGCTAAGGTTCAACTCCAACAAACACCCTACGACAGTGACTAGTTGCACTTGCGATTCGAATAGCACATAAATCGCCTTCTACAGTATCTTGAAGGGGAAGCATACTTCTGCTTCTTATATCGGCAATTATTGCTCCAGGTGCCTAATATACTAGATTCTGTATAACTGTGTCCATTTGAGGCTCGGTGCCATCACATATGCCGCATCCGAGAATGACCCTATCAGAAGATTATTTGATATAGAACTATAATATATCAAGCAGTCACCAAATCACCTGTTACAAGTCTTGACATATTATCATGTCCTTAATCACAGTTGGGGGCAAGAACTATAGGAACAATATTTTTATTCACTACAGGTCTAGAGCCAAAATTCAACAACGAAAATGCTTCAAATGGCTATTGTCTTCTCATAAAGCATGAGCCAGCTCAAGTCAAATTGTAACAAAACCATTTAAAAGGCTCCAATTCAGAAAATCTAAAATGACTCCTAATCAATCATGGGAAATAATATAGCTCTAACGTTTCAGTTATTGATTTTGTTCCCACGGTTCCTAATGGGATGTTGAAACTAGGTAACATCGGCATCGTGTTGCGGATTTTCACGCGTAGTCTATTTTAAAAGCCAACAAGACCTTGAACGAGCAAACAACAAACAGTTGCTTCATATAACACATGTACTAGAAATTAACTCATTAAATCCGATAATTAACAAATGCGAGATTGACTGTAAAAGTGAACCAAAGCTTAAGTACCTTCTTTGAAACATACGTTCCAGCCGGGCGTGTCAAAATAGCCGCCATGCGGTGGCCGGCGACAGTGGAGATCGGCGGGACAGAGGAGCGTGGGGCTGTACAGCCGGGCGTGCGTGGCTGTTACGTCGGCGGGGCGTGCCTAGTTGCTGACGTCGGCGGAGTTGTGGTGGTAGGGGTGGCAAGGGGGTGAGGCAAGGGGTGCTGTAGCGAGGAGAGAGAGAGAGAGGTAGAGAGAAAATAGGAAGAGAAGGCTGTTGAGCGGCTGGGAGAAAGAAAAGAAAGCAACTAGGGTTTGTGTTCATTTAAGTAACTTTTAGCGACGGATTTTAGCTGTCGTTAAAAGTCCGTCGCTAAAAGTTATTAAAAATTTTTAAGGGTGGACTTTTACCGACGGATTTATTCCGTCGGTAAAAGTCCGTCGCCAAAAGTAATTTAAAAATTATTTTCCAAAAAAAAAAGTTTTTCAAAAAGGAAGAATTTTTCAAATTCAAATTAGCGACGGATTTACCGTCGGTAAAAATCCGTCGCTGAAGATATTTACCGACAAAAAATTCCGTCAGTAAATATCTTTAGCGACGGACTTTTATCGACGGTAAATTCGTCGCTAAAAGTGCTTTTTAGCGACGGAAATTGGTCCGTTGCTAATAAACCGTCGCTAAATACTGTTTTTCTTGTAGTGAGGGATACGCAGGCAACTTACTATTCCTAATACTCCACAACAAAATGGCGTTGCGGAAAGAAAGAATAGAACATTGTTTGACATGGTTAGGTCTATGATGACGCAAGCAAACCTCCCAATATCTTTTTGGGGGGATGCTCTTTTGACTGCAGCTTATATACTTAATCGAGTACCTTCACAATCAGTCAAGTCCACCTCATATGAGCTTTGGAATGGCCAAAAGCCAAATTTGGATAACTTGCGCCCATGGGGCTTAGCTGGTTATGTTCACAGTATTTCTCATAAGTATGGGAAACTAGGGCCTAGAGCAAAGAAGAGTATCTTTCTAAGGTATTCTGAAAACTCTAAAGGCTATGTGATGTATGGTGAACATCCAAATGGTGGAAGGACTGAAATAGAGTCTCGTGATGTCGATTTCATAGAGAATGATTTTCCTAGCATTGGAGACGCAAGTAAGAATCTTGACCTCTATGAGTTAGAGGAAGTTGAAGCCACTTTACCATCTACAAGCAAAGGTGGGGGATTAGTTCCTCATCATGTTGTCGCTGAAGATAGTATAAGTGATCTTCAACCTAGTGGGAGCATCCTAGACAGTGGGAGCACACCATTAGGACCATCAGGTCAACAAGATTCTCAACTGCGTAGAGGTGCACGAGGAAGAGTTCCACGTCGTCGTTTTGAGATTGACGGTGCAATTCTTATGTGCACTCCAACTGATGAAGATGAGTCCACTTCTATGGAAGAAGCCTTATCTCCACCTGCTAGTAATGAGTGGATGACTGCAATGGAAGATGAGTTGAGCTCAATGGAGAAGAATCAGGTCTGGGAGTTGGTTGACCTTCCGCCAGGGCGCAAGACTGTTGGAAATAAGTGGGTTTTTAAAAGTCAAGCGCAAGGTAGACGGGTCAATTGACAAGAATAAGGCACGTCTTGTGGCGAAAGGCTATACCCAACTGCGGGGTGTGGACTATGAAGACACTTTCTCCCTAGTGGTGAGATTTGCTTCAATTCGTCTGATCCTAGCTATTGTCGCCCAGCAGGATTTAGAACTTTTTCATATGGATGTTAAGACTGCGTTTCTCAATAGAGAACTAGACGAAGAGATTTATATGGCTCAACCTGAGGGTTTTGAAGTCAAGAGACATGAGCGCAAAGTTTGCCGGCTCAAACGTTCTATATATGGTCTCAAACAATCGTCTAGGCAGTGGTACTTTAGGTTTCATCATGCCATTACCTCTATAGGTTTTGAAATGATTGAACAAGACCATTGCGTTTACGTAAAACGATCCAAGAAAAATATTCTGATCCTTTCTTTGTATGTGGATGACATTCTTTTAGCTGGGAATGACATGAGTTCCATTGTCGCCACTAAGCAGTGGATGTCCTCAACTTTTGAGATGAAGGACATGGGAGAAGCTAATTATGTGCTCGGGGTTAAAATCGTACGTGATCGTTCAAAGAGACTTCTCGGTTTGTCTCAAGAGACATATATCAAGAAGGTCATTGAACGATTCCGTATGCATAACTCAAAACCCATAGACACTCCAATGGACAAGGCGTGTACTTTGACCACAGACCAATGCCCAAAGAATGATGAGGAAAAGAATCGGATGTCCAAAGTGCCTTACGCGGCTGCAGTTGGGAGTTTGATGTACGCTATGTTGTGTACGCGTCCAGACATCTGCTTTGCCAATGGAATGGTGAGTCATTATCAGAGCAATCCTGGACCCGCTCATTGGAATGCGGTCAAGAGGATTCTTCGATACTTACATGGAACCGTTGATCTCGTCCTATGCTATCATGGTGGAGACTTGAGATTGAGAGGATACAACGATGCTGATTGGGGCGCTGATAGAGATGAGCGCATATCCACTTCAGGTGGAACTATCTCTTGGTACAGCAAGAAAAAGTCTTACATCGTCCTATCCACGATAGAGTCGGAGTATGTTGCTTGTTCAGCAGCAGTCCAGGAAACTGTTTGGTTGAGGTCATTCTTACAGGCTCTAGGGGTTACAGCTCATGCAGATGAGTCTGTCACTGTTCATTGTGTCAATACATCTACCCTAGATTTTGTAACGGACCCTTAATATCAAACAAATAGGCTTTCGTTATCACTTTATTAGAACTTTAGTTGCGCAAGGAGAGGTGACCATGAAGCATATACCTACTGGCAAAACGGTGGCTGAACCTTTGACCAAGCCTATTGCTAGAGATGTTTTCCTTTCTCATATTAGGAGTATGGGACTACGTAGGTTTTGATATGTTTGTGGCATCTTATGTACTTGACATTATTTATAACATTAAATTTTCGTTCCTTAATTTGAGTTTATTTTGGAATGAATGGATAATCTTTGTGATTACACATACATTCTTATTGAGAGTGTCACCAGGCTCGAATTGACCCACTCACATGGATAATTCACCTTGGCGCTAAGATAGCGAGCAAGATGAGACATAATTGTCTTAAGCGCCAAGTGGGCGAATAAGATGATACAGCTTATAAAGCAAACATGTCGTCTTAGTTGGAGCTAAGATGAGACCTAATAAATGTAGGTCGATCATAGAGTATCTCCACAACTCTATGTAGCCTGTTTACAGCCGAATGTGAGATTTCAGGCAGGCACTATGAGAGTGACTGGGCTGAAAAACTCAGGTTAGGCGCTTATACAGCGACTAGACTTAGATTCGTATGGCGTATTCTATTCTACATTTATGTGACACGCCTTTGCGGGTTACGCCATAGCATGCAAATCATACTGCATGTGCTAAATGCAGACCGACAGTGGGAGTGACGAATGAATCCATCCTTCGTCACTGTGTGAGCCACTTGGATCGAAATTTTTGATCCTATATGGTACCCTTTTCACCTTAGACTATGTCATGAAGAGGATACTTAATGTCGCTACTTTAGCATGTACCCTTGGATCATGGATGATGCGGTCTCGCGGGGCATGTCTAGGAAAGCGGTTGGGTCTAATTGGAATGACATGAGGGCTTTGGGAAGAAAGTTCAATATTACATCATGTTGTGTGATTCATAGCCCGGGCGACTTTGTCGATTTTCGTTTCGATATGAGTCATGAATACATAACATATAAGAGGTTTAACACTGCTCACTATGAGGGATTTGAGAGTGTTTAATCTGGTGTAGTTGAACTATCTGGGGGTACATACGAGATTTTTTGAGAGTGATGTATTGTGTTAGTTTGGTGATAACTTAATATAATACTCCTCAACTGGACATCATTTCTCGTAGGTCGCACGTTCCATTTCCTGTATGAGGAGATGAGTGGACGAGAGATAGAGAGGGACTGTACGATTTATTTGCCCTGTCTGTGGGCGAGTGGGAGCTGTTAATAAATTGGGTCAGTGGACCCATTATCCGCCCACTAACTGATAATGTGTATTTATTAGTTTGGATAAATGCAGTTATTTAGAGAATATTTATCTCTTAAGTGTTTGAGATAAATACAATCTTTATCTCCTAAGAGTTGGAGGTAAAGTCAGTATCTAATTGTATCTCTATATGAAGGCTAGAGATATCCCAATAAATCACAAGTCAATAGTAATAACCCTCTCTCTATAGCACTCTCTCTAGAGCAATCACCAAACTCTAGGATTTGGTTCGTGGACGAAGAACTCGACTCTAGTAGCCGTTTTCGTACCTGCGAAAAAGGTCAAGCGTGTTCGAGGCTCGTAACAACAAGGATCCTACGACGGAATATTCGAAGACTTCGTACGGTATGTTTCCGAACCCACTACGTGTTACGTGGTAGCGCAATAAATGTTGTAATCGTTTCAACATCCCGGAAGTAAAAAATTGGTTTGAAACTCATTGGGAACAGGCATGTAGTGTGAAAAGATTGATTACAATCACGGCAGTGATAGAGCCAAAAGTTTGGATTTATCTCCTTCTGGCATTCTTCACAGTAGAACTCGTCAGGGTGTTGGTCGAAAGGCGGATAGCTAAGGACGAGCGGGTGCGGATCATACCTGTGGCTAGCCGTGCGTTGCAAAACAGCACAATCAGTATCTAGAAAGAAATCGCAAACGTTGCATCGTAACACCAGTTTTACATTTGAGCCACATGCACTGCAAGGCAAGTCCTCTGGTTTTCTTTGAACAAGGGGGTGCTTGTGAGCTTCATGATACATAGTGTAGGGTAACAAAGCACACCTCAAATCAACTTGAATGTCACAGAGATCACACCTATAACATAATTCTCCAGTTAAAGAGGCGCATATCTTGCACTTGAAGAGTTCGAAAGAATCAGGAGCCCCAGGATGGAGAACCAGTGGGTGCTCAGGGTGACTTGCGCTTTGCAACTCATAAGGCAACTCGGCACAAACTCTATGGAGTAGGAAACGGCATAACTTCAGTGACACCTAGAACCAGATCACCTTGCAGGTTGGTTCAACTCAACCCAAAGAAAAACCTTACTAGCCTCTGACATGTGAAAAAGCTATGCCTAATGGATGGCATCTTTCTTCCAAACAGACTAAGGGGGCCTTCACTTTTCTTCCTGCTTCCTAACTAGTAGCTCACTACTTTGATTTTGCTCCATGTTATCTTATTGCCAGGCAAATATCTGAACAAGAGAGGGTATACTCACCATGTAAGATTGAAAGGACGTTCAAAATGCTTGAAGGACAGTATGGTCTGTAAAGATGTGCATGACCACAAAGCTTAACTAACAATGTCGCACAAATTGTCTCTTTATACCAAAAGACCAATCGTAAGTTATGTGTATAGAAAACCCATAAGGCTAGAATAACGACAAACTGAACATCAAAAAGATCTGTAGGAAGTCATGTACAAGTATATGAATTTAGGCGTTCCGACAGGCAATTCGAGCACGCTGGAAAAGAAACATTATGCGTGACAGTGATTTATAACTTATATGAATGAGAGAAGGGCCCTTCAACATTGTTTGGCTGCTAGGAATGCAAGATGCACTAAAAAGGTTCCCACCATACATGCCAGACTTAAGTTAGAGACTACTTAAAAGGGTACAGTGGAAGAGGATATCTTAAGAGTTCACATAGGAGGGAAGAAAAAGTATAATCACCCCAAACGATGGTCAAATTGATTAGTCTTATGCCCCCCCCACCCCCCCACCAAACAAAAAAATAAAAATAAAGGATGACCTTTTCGGTATATAGGGGTTTTTGTGTACATGTCCATACACTCCCAATCACTTTGACCAGTAGCCACTAACCGGAATTACTAAGAGATGAAGTATAAGTTGCCCACATATGATAAATTTTCACACGAGCTACACACTATAATATTCTTGACATACTCGATTTGTTTTATGCTTTTTACTTCCAAGCCCGTGGCAAGGAAGAGAGTTTCAGGGACTGCTAATATGAGTTCTTTAGGCAAGGCTCCATGAAGCTGACGCTGAGAAATACTTGATAGTATCTCAATCAAATAGAGTTTCAGGCTCTATGAACCCCTTTTCTAGCTCTTTCAATCACAGAAAGTTCTCAGCAAGTAAACACTACCTTATTACGAAGTACGAAAATTGATCCCACTCCGTATTGTAAGTCCATGATACCGACATCAGGGTCATAGTATCTCACTTTTGGTTACTTGCTCGAATTGCGACATTCTGAATTTGCACTAAGCAGTAATAGGCTTGTGTAATATCAAGAACTTCAATACCTCTATGTTTGATCTACCAGACATGGACATCAGACAGTACTATATCCTCGAAGTGAATCGGTCTAACTCGATAACTCATTGACAGGCATATCTCGTCTACATGTAGAGCATGCTTTTTCAACAAGCGAGTCTGGACTTGGCAAAGAACTCTGTTTTCGGTAGCTGTTTCAATTTTTGTCGCAGCGATGCTACATGTAGCATCTCACAGATCATTTCAAACTAAAATTATGATTCTAAAAGAGAGAAGTTAAAACAACCTACCTCAGCCCTTCCTGACAAACAAGCAACAGTTTGCTTTCTGGTGAGAATTGGCTCTTTATAGATCGCACGAAATCAGGATTAGATTTAGTAAATGGCAACCCGTAGAATAAACCAGAAAAATTGTTGTGCAGCTGCCTATTTTGCTATAGTGCCTGCTCAGATAATATTTCCAGCAAAGAGAAAAACATATATGTGTCAGTTTGTTACATAAACTAAAGAGGCACACTATCAAATCTTAAACATCCACTCTCTCCGTTTCATAACTTTGTTTCCCCCTTGACTTTCTTTGAATTCTTGCACTAGAATTTGAACATGTAAACATTGACTTTAATATTTTTTGCCTTAATACTTGTTTGATCTGTAATTACTATTTGAGTCTCGTTCAAGGTTAGATGCTTGAATTTTATCATAGACCAAGGGGAAAATTTTATAAAAAAGGAGGGAGTATCTATCAGGGAGACCGAAGGCGAATCCCTCTACTGCTATAAGTTTTTTAGCCTCTTCAGCATTTACATAATTCACCTCTGCTTTAATTCCCAAATTTCTCCGACGAATTTGTCTTGTGGCACGGTCCTCCATGATGAATCTCTATTACCAACGAAGACGTCCCCAAAATGCTGAAAATACATTTTCACTCCCATTTAAACAACAACAACATTTATTGCATTCATTATGCATTAACTACCAACACCTGCATAAACGGAGAAACCAATTCTTGGAATAGGGTGTTCATGCACACACACACACACAATACCCCCCCCCCCCCCCCTCCCCCCCCACACCCACCCAAAACAGAACACCACACCGCGACCACCCAAGAGGACAATAAGTATATGGGTAATTGGCTATGTTGCATAAAGTATGTTTCAAGCAAGCAGATTCGCCAAGTACATGTTGCAGGAAGAGGACTCTAAGCTGGAAACCTAAGAACGAATATGCATATGAGTTCGAAAGTTTAGTTTGGATTAAATATGAACTATGCAAATTCTCAAAATTCTAGTTTTAAGGGGCTGTTCTAGTATCTTTAAAGGGGCTGTTCTGATTTATCTCCTTTCTCATACATTCTGGTCCCAGCCTATCATGGTCGGACCCAAGGGCCCACTAGGGGTCATGCCTGCTTTGGAAACATGTCGACAGATTCAACGGTCAATTTTTTAACGTATCGAACTGGTTAAAGTACGTGTGCCCAAGTCACGTGTATTTTTCGCTTCACACGCTTCACGTATAATTTAGGTGCCAATTATTTCACGTTAACGTAACTGACGATAGCACGATCATCACGCCGATGAGAAAGATGAGAGAAAGGAATGAAAGTATGAAATCCTAGCATTTTAGCATTTACATATAGCGAACAATTCAGGTAGGGCGGGTAAACCGTATCCGACCCTAGAGTTGTCAAACGGGCCGGGCGGCCCACGGCCCAGCCAGAAAAAAGCCCGGCCCGGCCCGGCCCGGAGGAATTGGGCTTAGGGCCTGGGCTTGGACCAGGCCGAAAAATATGGGGAAAAGCCCGGGCCAGGCCCGGCCCGGAAAAGCCCGGGTTTGGCCCGGCCCGAAAATAGGCCCGGTTCTGGCCCGGTTCTGGCCGGATCTCCGGCCCGGTTCTGGCCCGGTTCCGGCCCCACCTGTTTGAATTTTTTGTTTTTCCCCCTTTTCCTCCAACGGATTATTCCCCAAAATTCCACTTTTACCCCCCCAACAGCAATATAACGGCTAGTTTGGGGGGTATTTTAGTCTAACTTAATTTTTTCAACTCCTTTTAAGGTTTTTACACTCTTACCCTCCCCAACAACTATAAACGGATAGTTTTTAGGGGTATTTTGGTCTTTTGTGAAGTTTCTAAAATCTATAAATTCACACCATTTCTCTCTAATTTTTCACACCAATCTTCTTACTCTCTCTTATCTAAACATTCTATATTTCTACAAGCTTTGCTACTATTTCCCTCTCCAATTACTACTCTTGCTAATTACTACTAGTATTTACTAATTAGTACTCTTGTTTATTAATTACTACTCTTGCTAAATTCTAATTACTAACTACTACTCTTATTAATTTGTTACTCTCTAATTCTTTTGTCTAGTAATTAGTAATTAGTGAATTTTTATTTATTAATTACTATTACTAAATGCTTTTTAATTACTAACTCTCTCCAATTTCGAATTACCCTCAGTGATTAATATTTGTTACTCGTTCATTCTTTTAATTGTTATTTCTTATTACTACTCTTATACTTGTGTATTTAGTTACTCTTACTAATTTTATTTCCAATCTAGTAAAAAAGTTTAGCGTCAAATATGGCTGGATTATTGAAGAAACTGAGGCGTGGATCATCATCACGAAAAACATCATCATCATCGCAAGCACACCAGCACAAGCGCCAGCGCCACGGCCATCACAAACACCAATCCAAGCACCAACACAACCATTCGTTCCTGGACGAATGAGTACAGGCTGTATGATAGATACCCAAGCCAATTGGGAGTTCAATCAAAACATTCCAGATTTTGAATACACGCCTGATGAAGACCCCCCGCATTATAGTCAAGGACGCAGCTCGGTTGGCGAAGCTACTACTCCGTGGCATAATCTTAACCCTATGCCTGGTCATGATGAAGAAGGGCCGAGCAATGCCTCCGGTAATGAGCCAGAAGTCCAAAAGGGAAAAAAAAGAAAGCCGAGTGTTGGAATCATTTTGATGTAGTTATGGTGGACGGCATCCGAAAAGCTCGATGTAAGTACTGCGCTAAATTATTTTCGTCTGGTAGTGGTAATGGACATCTTAACAGGCATTACCCTCAGTGTGCACCTCGACAAGGCCACGTCGAACCTACCCAAACGCAGTTATCTTTTGACGGTAAGTTATTTGTTTATAATCAGCGAGAGCAAAGAGACGGTCTCGCTGAATTTGTTATTCACGATGAACAAGCCTTTTCTTTTGCCGATAATCCTAAGCACTCTAGATATATGAACACATACGTTCAACCTTTGTACAAAAAGGTTCATAGAAACACAACTAGATCCGATGCACTCCGACAGTACAATGCTGCTAAAGCACGCCTTATCGATTATTTCGATAAATTTGACGGTAAAGTTAGTCTTACTTCTGATATTTGGCAATCTCCGTTTACTTTTGTTAGTTATTCTTGTGTGACCGCTCATTGGATTGATGCAGATTGGGTTATGCACAAGAGAATCATCGCTTTCGAGCTCTTTCCTTTTCCGCATGATGGAATGAACATTGCTACTCTTATATTAAAAGCATGTACCACATTTAAATTAAAGGATAAGATTATGAGTATTAGTTTTGATAATGCTTCTAACAATACAGCTGCTGTTGATGCTTTAAAGGAGAGCCTCAAACCTGTACTTTCTGGTGAATTATTTCATGTTCGTTGTGTTTGTCATATAATTAATTTAATTGTTCAAGATGGTTTAGCTGCTGCAGGAGATATTCTTGTCAAAATGAGGGGTATGACAGCGTATGTTAATAGCTCGAGTCCGAGAACACAACAATTTAAAACGTTGTGTGTTGAATATAATATGCCTCGCAGGAGAGCAGTTACAGATGTGGTCCACAGGTGGAACTCTACATACCATATGCTTTTACACATTCTGGCATACCGAGAAGTCTATACGCATTTTCTACTAACCCAGTTCCCAGCCGGCTTGCCAACTCAAGAGGAATGGCAGATGGCCACATACCTAGCTGAATTTTTGGAGGTATTCTACACGTCTACCAATTTATTGTCTGGTACGTACTATCCCACCTCTCCTCTCGCTGTAATAGAAATTCTCAAGATGGCTACAATGTTAACAAAATGGAGATATATAGGACCCTTTAAGGAAATAGTAAAAGTGATGGATAAAAAGTTTAATAAATATTGGAGTAACTGCCTGTTATTTTTGCTGTGGCTACTTGTTTAGATCCTAGGTTAAAGTTGCATGGCGTGAACGCCTCGATACAAGAGATATCGAAATTAATGTGCTACACAGCAGAGGAGACAACCGCACTCACAGCAAAAGTGAGCAAGAGGTTTGAGGAATTGTTCAACCTCTATCGTAATTCTGCTGACGTGCGCGGGCGAGCTACATCATCCACTGTTGAGAGGTATTATGCGCCATACCTTAAGGGCTTTGAACATCTAGTAGCAAGACAACTACCAGGTGAAGGTACTTCTAATTCGGCAGGTTCGTCTACTTTTTCCTCTTTTAATGAGATTGGTGTATATGCAAATACTGATCATTATTCTGATTTATCAATGCAAGAACAGGTTAATTTTAATTTGTTAAATTTTTGGAAACAAAATCAAAACATGTATAAAACTTTATCCCAAATTGCACGGGATGTACTGCCAGTGCAAGCCTCCACGGTTGCTTCAGAGTCGGCATTTTCAGCCAGCGGGAGGGTTTTGGATGACAGGAGGAGTCGTCTTAACCCCGAGTCGCTCGAGCTATGTGTATGTTGGAAGGATTATCTTGATGCGAAATACCGCGAGCAAGATAAACCGATTGATGATAGGAAGAGCAGTGACTCGGATATTGAAGTACTTCCGGATGATTAGGTAATTTCTTTTTATTTTCCTTCTCTTAAGTTTTAAGAATAAATTTTTTCACAAAATATACTTTTTTTCCATATATATAAAATAAATTTTTACAAGCAAGATATATATTTTTTCGTATATATAAAAAAATAGGTAACTTCGCCTGTTTGTTTACAAGCAGCCGGTCCCAAGCCCGGATAAAAGGAGGAGGGCCTATGAACACATTTTTCTATACTTATTACTTAAGATCGTCTCGGAAATTAACATGTATCAATCCCGGGTTTTCGGCCAATTAGTTTGAAGTAAAATATCAAATAGTAGAAACAGTCTCTCTTAAATAGTAATAATTGTTATGTGTTCAGATTTTATTAATAAAGATCACCAAGAAGAGTAAGAAAAGATTTAACATATAGCAAAAAATAAAATGAGAGACAAATAAATATATCTATACATATATATATATATATATATATATATATATATGGGAGCTGATCCATTGATAGCGCTAGCAAATGGAGTTAAGTTGCTAGCGCGATCTGACCGTCCATCCTGAAAGATGGACGGTCCAGATCGCGCCTTTTTCCAAAACTGATCCCCGTCCGCCATACTGTCTCGCGGACGGGAGTTTTACCTTTTTGCCCTCCTCCCATGTCCGCGAGACTGTCTCGCGGACGCCTTTCTGTTCCTGACATGTGTCAGGAAAAGGCGTCCGCCATACTGTATGGCGGACGATCTCTAGGCTGACACATGTCAGGGCCTGTCCCCTCGGTCGCCTATAAAGTCTCGGGCGTGAGCCCCGAGAACTGTCCCCTGGTATCTGTATGGCGTCAACTCTCTCCTGCTATAAATATTTAATCAGATCGGGGTATTTATATTATTGTAGCGGACGGCGTCCCCTCTCTCGAACATCTAACCTAAAGCCGCTACCCCATCTACGGCGACTCACATCTCCGGTCACCCACATCTCCCCGCCGACACCACCGTCCTCACCTCAACGACGATCTCGATGGCTTCTGGATCGGAGACCACCTACGCCTACGATTATATTGGCAACTTGCACCTGGTAGGCAAACACTTTTTCAAAGTCATGATGCCGGGATTTGAGCATGAACTTGTAGGCTATCCCTCTTTCTCTTTCTCTGTATTTTCGTGTGTTAAAAGTTTGATCTTTTGTTTTTCTTAACCAAAACTAACCTATTTTTTGTATTTTGTGTTTGGTAGGACATACCGGAAGCATTTACCAATCAATTTACAACAATTCATGATAGTGCAAGATTATATAGCCGCAAGGGGGCATGGCAGGTTGAAATCAAGCTGAAGCCCGGCCGATCCCAAAAAAAGGAATTCGCAGAGGGTTGGAACGTCTTCGTGCGCCAGCATGGCCTCGAACTCGGGGACTTTGTAGTGTTCGAACACCTTGGGTGGTGGGATTTTCAAGTTGTAATCTTTGAACGGAGCGCTTGTGAAAAGCTTTCGTACCCCATTTGTGAACCATAGTTTATTATAATAAAAATATTTATGTTCTTGTTTATTATGTTTTCAAATTTTTTCTTGGTTAATTGTGCCTTTTTTTGTTGCCTCGATATATTGATATATTGAGATCGTTGATTATGAATTGTACATTATTTTTTGGAAAAATTGAGATTGTTGATTCCGTCGCTAAAACAAGTCTTTGGGCGTCAGTTTATTAAAATAGCATTAACGTACTATGTCGCTAAAACAAGTCTTCGGGCCAATTTATTTCAATTTATTAAAACTGCATTACGGGCGCCAATTTATTCCAATTTATTACATTACGCCACATTGTATAGTTCTATATATATAGCGGATATAAGGGGCCCTCCGCTTAGGCCGGGTTCGGGAAGGTCGGGAACTAAGGCCCCGTTTGACAAAAAATTTTTCCCTCTTTTTTCAGTTTTAAAAACTGAAAAAAAATGTCTGGTCCGTGCCAACCATTTTCTGCGGTAAGTATATCCGCGATACTATATAGCGGACAGTTTGGACTAAGTGTAGAAAAAACTAAGTGTTGGAGAGGTGGAAGTAAGTGTAGAAGAAAAAACTAAGGCCCCGTTTGACAAATTTTTTTTCCCTCTTTTTTTCAGTTTTAAAAACTGAAAAAAGTGTAGAAAAAACGAAGTTTTGGAGAGGTGGAACAAAGTGTAGAAGAAAAAACTAAGTAGTGGTATTCTAAGTAGCGGACGTAGAGAACACAACCAAAAACATTCTGCGGGGCCGTCCGCTATACTATGTAGCGGACGTAGAGAAGATGTGTCGTCCGCTACATAGTATAGCGGACGTAGAGAAAACTACCAAAAGTCTAGCGTCCGCGATACTATATAGCGGACAAGGAACAGACCCGCGATACTATATAGCGGACGGCAAATGTATATTGTCCAGCGGACAGCAAATATATATATTCAAACCCAAAAGAAAGTCCCCCTATAACTTCTACACTCTTCTTCTCCCCGTGTTCTTCCTACTCACAAATATTCCCAGCGGCGTTGGCAAGCAGATCTGCGCAATTTCTTCATAAGAGCAGCTTTAATCCCCCCCTAATAGATCACGTAAGTTCACAAAATCAATCCTTTACATGTTTCTAATCTATAGTTGTGATCAATATTGCGTTTTATGCGTGGTTTTGATTATGCATTGAGCATGTGCTAGCGGTGATGAGGATTTATATATGTATGTATTTGTTCATGTGCTAGCGTTTGTAAAATCCAATTCCATAGTTTCAGTTGCAAAAAATGGAATTTATCCCTGGACCAGAAGATCCATCCGTGTTATACGACCAAGCCAACCATATCAGTACGCTCATATGGGATGGTGGAGTAAGATACATTATTTATCAACTTTCTTATTATTACGAACGTTGTTTTACCGTTCATTTTGCTCAAATTGTATTTATTAATAATTCGTAGGAAAGAGAACTTCTCACCACCGTAGAAGTATCTCGCGAGTTCACGAGATGGACCTTGAACAATTCCCAGAAAAGCATACTGCGTGGAATTGGGTTTGGGATTTTCACGCATGGGCAGATCTTTCAACAGCTTGACCGGGCCTTGATAGGTGCCCTTGTTGAGAGGTGGAGAAGTGAAACGAATACGTTTCACTTCCCGATCGGAGAGATGACGATTACCCTAGAAGATGTAGGGTTCATCTTGGGGTTGCCGGTGACGGGGCGGCCGGTAATTGCTCCTCCGTCAGACGCAACGAATAAGAGAACAGCGCGAGACTTCTTCACTTCGATACCCCAGGATCAATTTAGCACTGGTGGTATAAAGTTGAAGTGGTTGGTAGATACCTACGGGGTTTTGCCGGAAAACTATACGGGCCGTGAGCTTGTGGTGTACACAAAGGCCTTCCTCTTGTGGGTGATGGGAGCAATTTTATTCCCAACGACGTCGAAGAACACGGTCAGCGTGAAATATTTACCGTTGTTGGGTAACCTGTCGGAGGTTGGGGATTATGCCTGGGGTGCAGCGGTTCTTTCGTATCTGTACCGAGCATTGCACAAGGCAACGAGGCCCAACTCCAAAGCCATATGTGCATGTCTCTCGCTATTGCAGGTATATCATATAAATCATGTCTTCGTTATTGTGTTTTATTTTTGTTGAATCGACGATATAAATATAATTTTTTGATGTTCTCAGGTGTGGTCTTACGAACACCTTGCTCCCGGTGCACCAACGCGTAGGGATGGAACCGACAAAGTCTGGCCTCGGTTGTGTGCTTGGGAGTACAGCCGGAGGGCTAGCCACTACAAGAGGAGAGTCGATCCCCATCACAACATTACGTACTATCGAGGGGAGTTCGACCGTCTATCTCCGGGCCAAATGCGTTGGGCACCGTACATACGTTTGGCGCGACGGGTGGGAGAGTCGTTCGTCTTCACGCTCTCCGGGTTGCAGCGCACACCCCTGATCCATTTCGAGCTCGCAGAGTGGCAGCTGCCCGACCGAGCAATGCGCCATTTTGAGTTGGAGCAGGGTTTGCCAGTCGATGCCCCGGATATGAGGGTTAACAGGAACCCACCGGATGTCGGAGTGTTTGGCACCGCCAATGCGTACGAATTGTGCGCGGCCGAAATAGAGCTTTGGACTTCTTGGCAGGACACACTGGCGGCCATCGTCTCGGAGCCAGACCCCGTTATCAGCATCGATCAGTACGATGAGTGGTACTACCGCATCACGCGGAGGAGAGTAGCCCCTGTAAACTTTGAACGTGGGGAGAGGTATGCGCCTAGGGGTCAGATCGATGAGCGTATGGCATACAATCTCGTAAGTTGCCCAACAAGTCTGACTTGAACCAAATTAGTTGAATATAAATGTCTGATTGAAGTTACTTAATTTTTTATCTCTTTGGATGTAGGTTAATGCCTCGCTTGCATTCTTCCAGAAGTTGAGTGAGCGGAGGGATCTGGTGAGCGCAATGGGCGAGGATCTTTGCCAACAGGCTGCGACATTGGCTTTAGGCTGCGGGAATTTTTTGCGCCAAGCATCGGGCCAGTCTTCGGGAGTAAGCCCGGGAATGGGTTATACGGGCGTCAGCCAGGGATACGGTGATCCCTCTGGACAGGCTTCAGGGGTGAGTCAGGGAGTTGTTGGTACCTCTGAAGCGGGGATGGGACAGGCTCAAGCGTCGTGGGGCGATTACAGCGGCCCCTCCTTCAATTTGTTCCCGGAACCCCTCTCTCAAGTCACGCAAGACTTTCCTTTCGGAAACTACGGTTTCTCCGAGGCACTGCCCATTGTCCCGTGGGCGGGACCAGTTGGCGGCCCCGAAGGGGAATATCAGCCGGCCGAAGAAGGAATTGGAGGCCAATATCCCCCGATCGACCCCCGAGGGCAATATCCGAAAGGGCATCCAGCCAGGCCCCTAAAGCCGCATAAATGCGATATAATCCGAGCCCGTTATTTTAGCGGGGCCCCCCAAGACGGAGCGTCGTATGACGTGGATCACCCCGAGGGCTTGGATTACAATGCCTCTTGGACAGAGATCGCCTCGCTGGCGCCGGGATCTTGGTTAGACAGCGGTGTCATCTCGCACTACGTGCAAATTCTGAGGCGAAGGTGTCGGGAGCATCCAGACATCGGTCTGCGCGTGTTTATCTTGGATGCTTTTTTCCATCAGCTCCTAGTACAAGAGTGGCACGACTGGGGCAATGCAAGGAAGGGGAGAGGCATGGCCCAGTGGAAACCGTCCCCTAACCTACAAGCATATCTTGCTAGGGATAGTCCAGTGAGCGCAAGTGTTGCCGACGTGTTTCTAATCCCCTTTTTAGGGAATGCGCACTGGTACTTGGTTTGCTACGAACCATTACAGAGCACGGTTTCAGTCGTCGACAGTCTCTACGACGATACCGACGTGATGCCTGTGATTGATATGTACCGAGGCATAGGCCAGTTGGATGCCATGGTAAGATCCTGTTTCCTTCTTGTTGTAACTTGCATATTATAAAACTGATTAATCTTATTTTGCTAGCTATGTTTAATGCTTATTATGGTTCTCGCAGAATCTTTTTGCTGCCCTGGTCAATGGTAGGCGTCGGGAGAAGGTATCGCGCAGGCCGGTCCTCATTTTCCGATTGAAGAGGAGTAGGCCCAAGCAACATAATTCCTCGGACTGCGGCGTCTTCCTCTGCATGTACATGGATTACATTTGCCGGTCTGAGAGCCTCAAGAAGACTGTCTGGAGCGAAGAATGCATACAAGACTTTAGGTATAGGATTGCTTGGCAAATTATAAATGGCCGGCCTAGAGCTATTAGGTTTATTGTAAATCCGTGTAAGGAACATAATTCCTGCGAGAGATGATGTTCCCCAATTCACATTGTAACGTTACAACACTTTTTTAACCCAAAAAATTTATTGAATGCGATTGATTTTATTGACCAATGTGATTTAACGGTGGGAAACCAAGTGTTGGATATCTGTCTATCTGCAGGGCAAGTGTTCAAAAAATAACAAAGTGATCGATAATATGTGTATCTGCGGGGCCGTCCGCTACATAGTATAGCGGACGCAGAGAAGTGAACCAAAACCAAAAAAAAAAACTAAGTGTTGGGGTCTGCGGGGCCGTCCGCTACATAGTATAGCGGACGCAGAGAAGCGATCCAAAACCAAAAAAAAAACTAAGTGTCGTAGGGGGGGCCGTCCGCTACATAGTATAGCGGACGCAGAGAAGCGATCCAAAACCAAAAAAAAACAAAACTAAGTGTTGTAGGGGGGCCGTCCGCTACATAGTATAGCGGACGCAGAGAAGTGAACCAAAACCAAAAAAAACTAAGTGTTGTAGGGGGGGTATTCTGCGGGGCCGTCCGCTACATAGTATAGCGGACGCAGAGAAGTGAACCAAAACCAAAAAAAACTAAGTGTTGTAGGGGGGTATTCTGCGGGGCCGTCCGCTACATAGTATAGCGGACGCAGAGAAGTGAACCAAAACCAAAAAAAAACTAAGTGTTGTAGGGGGGTATTCTGCGGGGCTGTCCGCTACATAGTATAGCGGACGCAGAGAAGTGAACCAAAACCAAAAAAAAACTAAGTGTTGTAGGGGGGTATTCTGCGGGGCTGTCCGCTACATAGTATAGCGGACGCAGAGAAGTGAACCAAAACCAAAAAAACTAAGTGTTGTAGGGGGGGTATTCTGCGGGGCTGTCCGCTACATAGTATAGCGGACGCAGAGAAGTGAACCAAAACCAAAAAAACTAAGTGTTGTAGGGGGTATTCTGCGGGGCCGTCCGCTACATAGTATAGCGGACGCAGAGAAGTGAACCAAAACCAAAAAAAACTAAGTGTTGTAGGGGCCGTCCGCTACATAGTATAGCGGACGCAGAGAAGTGAACCAAAAACAAAAAAAACTAAGTGTTGTCCGTCCGCTATATAGTATAGCGGACGCAGAGAAGTAAACCAAAACAAAAAAAAACTAAGTGTTGCAGGGGGGTATTCTGCGGGGCTGTCCGCTACATAGTATAGCGGACGCAGAGAAGTGAACCAAAACCAAAAAAAAACTAAGTGTTGTAGGGGGGTATTCTGCGGGGCTGTCCGCTACATAGTATAGCGGACGCAGAGAAGTGAACCAAAACCAAAAAAAACTAAGTGTTGTAGGGGGGGTATTCTGCGGGGATGTCCGCTACATAGTATAGCGGACGCAGAGAAGTGAACCAAAACCAAAAAAAAACTAAGTGTTGTAGGGGGGGTATTCTGCGGGGCCGTCCGCTACATAGTATAGCGGACGCAGAGAAGTAAACAAAAACAAAAAAAACCTAAGTGTTGTAGGGGGGGTATTCTGCGGGGCTGTCCGCTACATAGTATAGCGGACGCAGAGAAGTGAACCAAAACCAAAAAAAAACTAAGTGTTGTAGGGGGGGTATTCTGCGGGGCCGTCCGCTACATAGTATAGCGGACGCAGAGAAGTGAACAAAAACAAAAAAAACCTAAGTGTTGTAGGGGGGGTATTCTGCGGGGCTGTCCGCTACATAGTATAGCGGACGCAGAGAAGTGAACCAAAACCAAAAAAAAACTAAGTGTTGTAGGGGGGTATTCTGCGGGGCCGTCCGCTACATAGTATAGCGGACGCAGAGAAGTGAACCAAAACCAAAAAAAACTAAGTGTTGTAGGGGGGTATTCTTTAATACCTTAGGTTTCTAATGTTGTGCTGCGCAGTGTAGCGGACAGTGTAAGAAATCACGTATAAAAAAATGATTGTAAAGGTTATTACAAACGAGTCATTACTAAAATATTATTACAAAATGTCCGACACTTTTGATGGCTCATAAAAGATTATTACAAAATATTCAGTACACTAAAGTTCCACTGCAGCTTGTTCGTCCTCATCCTCGGCATCATCTTCTTCCCCGTCTTGCAAAGGCACTGGACTTATCCCCAGTGCCTTGTAATGGTTCCGCTTGTCGTGGTCTGTCATTTTGTTGCACAATGCACACCTTCTTAGCTTTTTTGGTTGACTTGCCGTCTCAATAGAGCTTTTCATCCGCGTAGATCTCTTGCGGCCTTTCGTTTGCGATATAATTGGATCCGAAGGCCGGATATCATTGTCGGCTCCCTCCCCCGGCTCGTCATCTTCTGATCCCGTCGTAGGCTCGGTGTCAACCGCATTGCTGACTGAAGCTGCTTCCAATTGGTCGACGATGGGCTCTTGCTGCTGAGCTACCTCGAGGAGATGTTTATATCCGACCATTGTAGCAGCACCCTTTACGGACAAACGGGTGAACATCGTCACCAGATGATTATACCGCAACGTCTCTGATTCTTCAAAGTCAGTATACGGGTGCTCCGGAAAGGAAATGGTACCGTGCAACCTGTTTGCACCTTTCGTCCAACGTGGCAGGACGTATTTATCGGGGATTGTCCTGATATTCTTCTGTGTGAAAAACCGCAGAATGTGTCTACACAGGATGCCATGGAACTCAAACTTCTTACAAACACATGTCACCGAGTCCGTCAATGTGTCGTGGGTCACCGTATAAATTCTGCGCAGCTTCTCAGGGACGAGGTCATTCACGAGCGAATAAACCTTGTACTCACGCGACGACTTTTCTGCCACCTTATATATACTGTATCGGCCCGATTTTTGCAGCTCTACTTGGTATAGCAGGAAGATCTCCTTCGTATAGACTTTGGCACCGTTCAGCTCCAGCGGGGTCTCAAGCAACCTTCTCCTTTGCTTGTACGTGGTTGCAAAGTCTGCAGCCCTTTCTTTCACGAACAACGACGCAACCGCTTTTTGTGCTGATGTGACGAAACTCTTCAAATTGGTAGCTGTACCCACATAATTATCGAACGTGGCATTCATAGATTCACTCCTGCCCGTCGTTTTCATGCCCGCAGAAAAATGACTTCTCGTGTAAACACCAATCCATTGCTCTTTGAGCCCGTACAAGTGCTGGAGCCACTCGTTGTCTTGCAATGAGTAATCCCGAACAAGCTTTTCCCACCTCTCCTCGAATTCCTCAATCGTTAATGACTTGAGGACGCATTTGTCAAAATCCTGTTTAAAGTCTGGATACTTTGCGTACATGTGATGCAGACGTTCAGGGTATTTGTTGCTTATGTGCCAAGTGCACAAGTTGTGTCGAGTATCTGGGAAGACGGTAGCAATAGCCTTCTTCATTGCCAAATCTTGATCGGTGATGATAACAGTCGGTGCTTTGAAGTTCATTGCTTCCAGCCACACCCTAAACAACCATTCAAAAGAACTCTCGCTCTCGTCCCTTAACAAGGCGAACCCGAACAGGATGGAGTGATAATGATGATTGACGCCCGTGAAAGGAGCGAACGGCATCGAGTACTTGTTGGTACGGTATGTGGTGTCGAAAGTCACGACATCCCCAAAATGCTTATAAGCTAGCCTCGAACGACCGTCGACCCAAAAAATTGTGCTAACTCGATGCTCGTCGTCAAGTTTATAGTCGAAGGTAAACTGCGGGTCCTCCATCTGCATCCGTTTCAATAGGCTCATTGTCGCTTGCGCATCATTGAGGTCATACGCGGCTCGTCTATGGGTTCGGACCGCGTTACGAACGTCTGTCGTGTTAAAGTTTAAATTTTGAATTCCCCCAGCCTGTTCAGCAAGAACATTAATCATGTCGGTAGGTCCTAGCCGCGCATCGCTCATTGTGTGAATTAGGCTCCTCGCGACCTTACCCATCTTCTTGTGTTGATGCATCTGACTCACCTTAGAAGGGGTTACTAACGGGTGATTGTGTGCCAGTTCCAGGCTGGTAATAAGCCAATGATCTTGTTTGGCTTTATAGCTTACGAACATCTTGACCTGGCAATTCGTGCGCGCAAAGCAATCCCGTCTTCTCCGCGCATACCCTATTTCGTCATCATCACTGTCATCGTTGCCTACGCGTGTCTCATTTTGCACTGGGTTTCTGCCCCTATGACACTCGTATAAGCGAGAGCATATCCTTTTCGATACGCTGCTTGTTCTTGTAGTTTTTATTCTAATGCCAAAACCAACCCTCAATGAATAAGCTCGAAAACATTCTCCAGCTTCTTCCAACGTTTGAAAGGTTCGTCCTAGATACGGATCACTAGCATCTACGGGGGTGCTGGAGCTCGATACGAAATCAGACATTGTGAAAAAGACCTATGTAGAAATAGAATACGCTTATTATCTCAAAATTATCTTGACGATTAGACCGATTTAGGATACCATATACATAATCTCAAAAGTGTCTCCTATTTTGCTAATTATATATTTACTGAACATAACAAATTAAAATTACTAAGATAAACGGTAGCAAGATCACAAACTTTACCTTGCTTGAGTGATGCTTGAACCAAAAGTGTGTTACTCCAAGAAAAGCTTGAAGGGTGCTGAAAATGGAAGCAAGTGAATCTGAAAGCCCCGCATAAATTTTGCTGAAAGAGCCGAGTAGGGATAGATTCTAGGATACCAGGGGACAGTTCTCGGGGCTCACGCCCGAGACTTTATAGGCGACCGAGGGGACAGGCCCTGACATGTGTCAGCCTAGAGATCGTCCGCCATACAGTATGGCGGACGCCTTTTTCCTGACACATGTCAGGAACAGAAAGGCGTCCGCGAGACAGTCTCGCGGACATGGGAGGAGGGCAAAAAGGTAAAACTCCCGTCCGCGAGACAGTATGGCGGACGGGGATCAGTTTTGGAAAAAGGCGCGATCTGGACCGTCCATCTTTCAGGATGGACGGTCAGATCGCGCTAGCAACTTAACTCCATTTGCTAGCGCTATCAATGGATCAGCTCCCTATATATATATATATATATATATATATATATATATATATATATATATATATATATATATATATATATATATATATATATATATTACATATGATTTAGATTACTTAAATGATATGAGTTCACATGGGGTGACTCTCCCATTGATATCATTTTGTAACAGGTTTAACAAAGATCGGCTCATGCTGACAACATTGTGAAGATGTATTCTACTTCAGTGGCAATACTGCTGACAATATTTCTGTATTTCTATTCGGATCTGTCCCTGGCTTTCTTTCTTGGCTTCGTTATCGTTTCCGTATCCGTATATATGCACTCCGTTGGGAAGTCACAAAGATACAAGTTATATTTGAATGAACAAGTGTTAGATCAGTAATGGACAATATATTTGACAAATATTTAGGATTGCTTCTGCAGTTTAAATAATAATAGTATCTAAATTCATTTGCTACAAAAGAGGTAAAGTACTATGAGTACCAACCCAATGATAGTCCTGCCAAACAAATGCAACATTTTGGTTCAGACCTTATTCTCAAGAAGTCCTCTAGTAGGTTTGTGTTCAAAACAAATTATGGGTCAGCCTGGAAAACAAAAAAAAACACCTTGAGTTATCAAAATGTAGATGTCAGTAGGCAACTGTTTTTGCATCTTTTAATATACGAAATGACTTGGAAATCTGCACAAACGGACAAGCATCTTCGCATAACAGTACTTGCATTCTTGCAGTACAGGTGATACTGACCGAAAATGTGTAGGGCAGGGGTAATTCGGGAAGACCAAAGTTCTTTCAAAAAACCCATTTTTTTCTAAATCTACCCCTTGTTCAGAAATTTTGAAAAGTCACCCCAGTTTTTCACAATTTTTCAAAAAAAAAAACCCACTTCATTAAGTTTTTATTCTAAAACCCATCAAAATCTTCGTAGCCTCCTACTCATAAAATTCTTACAATTTACAAAATCATTCTTGATAAGTTTTCAATATTCACTTATCTTTGATAACTTCATACCTGTAATCTTTGATCATATTCATTCATCTATATGATGTATTACTTTACACTCACCCGTTCGCTTACACACTCAAAGTACAACTTATTCTTGAACCCAAACACATTGCTTATTTAACAAATTTTATTTAAAAATTATGATAAATGAAGTTCTATAAGATAAACAGTTTATTGAAAGGCGTGTAAGTAAAAATATATGCTGTATATATTGTTAGTTCACCATGAATCTCTAATAAAAATAGATATTATTGATAAAAATCTAGAGAAGTACCGTACCGGTACATACTGTTTGTTTCAATTAAAAACTTTTGAGAATAAAATATGAATTTATGAGATTTTCCTAATCCAAAATATCTCTTAATAGTCTTTTCTGAAGTTTTCCGCGGTGTAACGGTGAACATATGCAAGGGTTCTGTTTGATTTCTTATTTAATTTATTTGTTTTTGGTAAGTTACTGATTATGCTTTTGACTATTATTTTCTTATCGTGCTGCTCAGAAAACCATTGGCAAGAGAGAGTTGGATGGAGCGAATTGTGAGACCGTGTTTCTTTCTGAGTATGTGATCATTTGATATATCATGCAACAAAGTAGCATTATAGCATAATTGGAGTTCGTAATTTCACTGTTTAATGCTCTAGCTGCTTATGCTTGTAATTCCCATTTTTAGTTAACAAGGATAGAAATAAGCAATAGTTGGTATTTGTGGTTCATTTCTTGCTTAATGCAAGTGAGTTACATCAATCAAGGTAGAATTTCAGAGGAGAAAGAGGAAGTCAAACTGCTGTGTATGATACGTATTATGGAATTGTAAAGCTCAAATACCTTATGGTGATGCTCATGCAAATTTCGCTCTCAACCCACACACACTAATACACACAGCTCAAGTTGCTGGAACTGGTTTTACTGTAATCACACACACATAGGGAGTTCAATTTGCTGAAATCACGCCCGCACGCAGTTCAATTTGCTGAAACGTCTTTCTCACACTTATATATAGCTCAATTTTCTGAAATATCTCACACACATTTGCTGATGAACGTATATTTATTTTGGTGTAATGCAGCTCACGTGTTGTTGACTTGATCGTTCATATGGCATCTCTTCAGTAAGTTGGATGGACCAAGCTATGTTTTGCTGTTATTAAAATTGCCTTATGACTGGATCGTATATTTTGGTTTTGCTGAAATAGGTGAAATAACTTGTTTTGCTGTAATCTAGAGATCTTTCTTATTTGCCTTAATTCAAGTGCTTTTGTTGTTACAATATAGCCAGATTTGATAGAAGTGTAACCCATATATAAGGCCCTGGAAATGTCGGAGGTTATGGGTCATGGGTGATATTCTTGCAGCTTTGAAAGCTAAATTTAGAAGAGCATTCCTTCTAAGAGTTAGTTGAGCTTTTAAGCACTAAGCTCTGTCTTAAATTTGCAGAATATCAAAGGCCATGAATTGAAATGATATATATATATATATTACAAGATGTTGCCGTAGGTGCCATATTACAGATGTTGGTGCTTCTGATTGTATAAAAGTAGGGCCAGGAAATATCATTCTCTCAAAGATTGTCATGTTTTCTATTTTGCAGAATATCGATGGCCAAATGACATGTATTACAAGATGTTGATGTAGGTTCTATATTACAAGATGTTGGTCCTTCTGATTGTATAGAAGTAGGGCCAGAAATATTATTCTTTCAAAGATT